>RJWM01002372.1:0-130529 GCA_004363535.1 Dasyprocta punctata | reverse complement strand
TGAATCTGATTAATGCATTCTAATTTTTTATTAGTTTCATTCTCAATTTCCTTTGATTTTTCATCCTCCACCTTTCCTGCTATGTTTCCTTTAGAGGCGTTTAGCGATTCCCCGATTATGAGTTTCATTTCAATTCTCAGTTGGGTTAACAGTGCTGCTTTAATTTCTTTCATAGCTTCATGGAGTTGTCTCCCCACTTTGGTTGTCATCTCCTCTGAGAGTTTAATTTTTGGACTCCCGACCTTGTCTGCCTTTGCGTCATCTGGGTTTGTGCTGCTTGTATCAGAGTCCGGAGAGCGCCCTCTACCTTTCTGTCTTGGCATTTTCCTGGGCTCAGCTGAGAGCCTGTGTTGGCCCACTGTGTGTTTCCCCAGCCCGCCTCCGCTTGGCGGATGTCTGCTGCAGTGCGCAAGGGTAGGGCCGCTCCCTGTGAACCCTTACCAGGCTGTCCGCCAAACTTCCCCTATCACCCCCAGGGCGCCTGCACAGATTCCACCACGACCTTCCAGAAACCGTGCCTAATTAGGTGCAGTTCCGGTCTCAAGATGGATGCCTGTCCCTCGCTCTCCCTTGGGGGTGGGGTTGGGGGGCTAGAGGCCGCTGGGTTTGCTCACTCGCCTGCTCGCGATCACCTCACTCCACAATTGACTGCCGCCTCCGCCGTCCCCACCGCAGCAGCCGTAGGAATTCGACCACTTATCGCCAGCACCCCAAAGGCAACTTCTCAGTTCAGGTCACAGTGCTAATTGGATTCGGCTCCAGTCAGAGGTGCTGCTGGTCTCTGCCTTTGTTTATTTCATTTTTTTTTTTACTCTTTCTGTGGGCTACAGTTCTCGTTTTAAATTCTTCTTGGGTCCAGAGGACCCATCTCCCTCTTTTTTCCTTCTCTCTGTTATTATATTATTTTATATTCCAGCATTTGCATGGTATATTCAGGGAGTCTCCCTACCGTGGTGTTATCTGGGCGGTCATCTTGCAGGAAGTCCCTCACTGTTTTGTTTTGTTCTGTTTTATTGTTTTACTTCCTTCAATGTTCTGTTTGATTGGTTTTATTCTGTGCTGTTTTGTTTGATTTTGTTATGTCTGATGCTATGGGCAGCAATTCTGAAGATAACAAGAGGCATTGTGATAACCATTGTTGATTTCTGATTACCCTGTTTTGGAGTCCTGTATCATTTTCACTGTTTTGTTTATTCTGTTTTATTTTGTTTGGTTTTAGTCTCTCTAAAGTGAAATTTTAAAAAAACTGTAAGAGTCCTTCCAATTTAGGTTCTGTCACTAAATGAGTATACAACTCTAAGATGGTCTACAATTATTAATCTAAAGTTTTAAGAGTCATTATGGTAGCAATTGTTAATTTCCTGTTATCCTGTTTTGAAATTCTGTATCACTTTCACTGTTTTGTTTTGATTGGCTTTATTCTGTTTTATTTTGTTTGATTTTATTCTCTTTAAAATAAAATAAAATAAAAGTTTTATTACCACAAAAGACAATCCCTGTCTTTAAAGAATCCATAATCTGCTAGCTGAGATGGGCAAATAGTTACTTTCCATAACAGTAAAAAAATAGTCTTATGGAGTAAATGCAAGGCCCAGCAGGATCTGGGAGCGAACTCTAAGTGGGCCAGAGTTATTTCCTCAAAGCTAGTCTCTCAGGTACTGTTTATATCAGAGTCCTCAGAAATCATTTTTAAAAATGCTGATTTTTGGGCTCCACACCAGAACTCCAGAATAAGAACCTCTGGAGTGAAGTCCAAATATCTGCTTCATTAGACAAGATCTGCAAATGATTCTTTGGCAGACTGAAATTTGAGACTGCATGTCTAGGTGGTCAGGATGACTTTTGTGGGTGCAGACCTCCAGACTGAGAAGGCGGAAAAACTAAGTCAAAACATGTGGCCACAGAAACAACATGGAAGTAATGTGTTTTGATGGAGATTAACAGTTTTGTACAAAATGCATATTCTTTGGTAGGTCTTTTTAAAATGAGAATCACCTAAAGTCTTTGAGGTTTTGTTTTTTTTTGGTTTTTTTTTTTGTTTTTTTGTACCAGTGATTGAACTCATGACCTTGCATTTACCAGGCAAGCACTTGAGCCACTGAGATAAATCCCCGGTCTTCTTTTTAAAATAATAGCTATTCTTTCAGACTATATTCTGAGGTCCTGTGATTGAGGGTATGTACCTCAGATATCCTGTAGCAGATCTTTGTTTGCAGAGAATGAGAGGCAAGGCCCTAGGTTGGTCAAGAGGGCTTGGATAAAGTTTCCTCACAGCGACCCTAGGAGGCTGCTCATGTCTCTGTCCATTCCTCTGCCACTGGCCTCCTGGTCTTCATTTATCAGCCATCCCTGGCTACTTCTTTTCTCTGGAACTGCAGCCACAAGCAAAGAGTCAATGATTCGAATGAGAGCCTGGTGAATGGAAAATGAAGTGTTCTGCGACAGAGGTCAGGTAAAATGTGGCTGGACACAAGTTGGTTAGGTATCTGAGGGACTCCTGGGGCGAGTGAGACACCTGCTGGGCTAAGAAGAGAGGGTTGTAGTGAATTCTGAGTCTGAGCTCTGCTACTGGCTTGGTAAGGATGGGCAAGTCCCTGGTTACCTTCCAGTTTTACATTTTTTACTTTTTTCTCTTTTTGAGACAGGGTTTCGCTATACAATTGAAACTGGCCTTGAAATCACTTTATAGCCCACGCTGGCCTTGAACTCTCAGCAATCCTCCTGCCTCAGCACCCGGAGTGTTGAGATTATAGGTGTGCATCACCACACCCAGCGACCCTCAAGTTTTAATATTTTGGAGACAAAGAACTCATTTGACCCCAACAATAAGCCCACCAAGAATGCATGCAAAAATGGTACTCATTTTACAGCGAGGAAGCCAAGACCAAAGAAGGGCCAGTGGCTTGCCCACCACCACACAGCCACACAGGAGCATGCCTGTTTCTACTAGCATCCAGCGCTTAGCTTCGCCTTCTGAAGATCCGCTGACGCTGGTCTACCTAGGACGAGCCTAAGAGTGGCCTAATGTCCAGGAAGCAGGCGATGCAGCAGGCGGTGCAGGGGACAGAAAGGTTGGAACCCACAACCGGTTGAGGCTAAGGAGCGGGGCGGAGGCTCAGGAAGCCAACCCAGAGAGAAGTGGGTGTGCTGAGAGGGGCGGAGCCGGGGGAGGAGACGCCCTGGGGAAGGGAAAAGGGAGCCGACGCGGGTGGGAGCGCAGGGCAGCAAAGGGGCAGTCGGAGAGGTGCAGTGCCGGGGCCACCTTCCAGCAGAGGGAGCAGCGTCCCGCGAGCAAACGGGCGTCCTCAGAGACTTGCGGAGAGGCAGGTAAGGCACACTGACAGGGTTGAGAGCGCTGAGCTGCAGCGAGTGGTAAAAATGTGGGAAAGCGTCTTCCTGCCTCCCTTTGGAGGACTAAAGCTTTTTCTGGAGAGGGCAGACCCAACAAGGGGTGCGATTCAAATACTTTACTGAGCGGATCCTCCCCAGGACGGAGAACAGGGATGCCAGCGCAGGACACAGGCATGAGGAGCTGGGCTTCTTGTAGGCTAAGCCTGAACCGCTGCGAGGAGGAGGGCTTACACCGGCGCTCCCAGGGTCTCACAGGCGACCCGAAGTACTTCTGCGCCTCTATGAGTATGCACACGAACACCTGCTGGTCTGCGGCTGGTGCGCATAGAACAGCCCGACACTCGCGCAGTCTTCGTGCTCGGCCAGAGTTGCTAGCTCTGTAGAGTTGACTCGTTCCATTGTGACTCTCACTTTATCCGACACCGATCCAGGAGTAGGATGGAGACATCCAAAGGCATCTTCTGCTAACTGTAAAAATACTCGGAGGTCTTGCCTGCGAGTCAGGAGACTTGGGCTCTAGTTTGTAGGTTGTGTAAACTTGTGCAAGACATCTGCTCTCTCTAACTTGTGCTTTCTTTTCCTGGTTCACCACCTGAATAATGGGTCTCCTGTTTCTGTTGCCCATCTACCCCATTCAGCTTGAGAGGAAAGGGGCCCTGAACCGGGAGTCTTATCTAGAAAGTAGATTAGTTCTGCCCTTGTGTGAGAGTTCACTCAGAGTTCTCTTAATCCCCCTCCTAACTCCCTACCAATCTGCATACCAGAAAACGAAGGCCCTGGGGTAGATGGTTTACCTAGGGTCACACCAGGGATCAAAGAGAATTAGAACCCACATTTCTTCACTCCTAGCTCATGTCTCTTTACTTCAACCACGAAGAGATATTGTAAATGTAGAAGCTCTTCCTTAACTCCTGGCCTCAGTTCCAAATTAGAAAAAGCAGTGCTAGAAGTATGGAAACCACTTTCAGATTTTCTTCTTCATTTCTTGCAGTGGAAACTAACAACCTTCAAAAATCTCTCTTACTTTACACTTCTTTTTTCGGGGATTGAACTCATAACCTCACACTTGCCAGGCAGGCACTTATGCCACTGAGCTAATTCCCTGGCCCCTACTTTACACTTCTCAAAGCATATTTTCAACTGTGAACTAATGTGTGGGTGCTCACAATAGCTCCTAAGGGGAAAACAAGACAAGAAAACCTATCTTACTGATGAGGAAAGCCCAGAATGGAGAACAAACTTTATCAAGATAGATGGCTAAACATTTTGGCAAAACAGGCAAAAATCCAGGTTTCTTGATTCCAGGTACTCCAAATAGTACCTCTAAGGATAAAGGGATCTCAGGAATGATCAGAGAGGGTAGGAAATAAGGAAGGATTCTTAAAATGGTGTTTCTAAGAATCAAGAAGAGTAGTAAGAACCTCTAGCTTCTTCTGAGGGTAGGAGAGCTGGGTTGGGAAAGGTGGACACAGGGATGGCTATTCTTGGAAATATGGGGTAGGGGTAGATATGAAGACAGAAAAGGAAACAACATAACCAAGTTGCCCAGTAATTTTATGTTTGTAGTTTCTATGACACTTTCCCATCTATCATCTCCTACAGTTCTCATGTGAGGTAAGCAGGGCAGGGGTAATTATCCCCATGTTATAGATGTGGTTCAAAGGAAATGCATGCAAGGCCACACAGCTAAACATACAGCCAAGATTGGAATCATAAAAGAAACTCTTGAAAGGCAAGATCACAGGCAAGACTGGGACTTGGACTGTGTGTGCGCAAAACATAGGGGTGTGGCGGCCACACCCTGAGTTGGTACACAGGGAAGAGGGTTGCAAAGCCATTGCTGTTGTGTTTGGGGGCCAAGAATGTTTGCCCTTTGGATTAAGTGAGGTTCGGGTGGAGGGAGTGTCTGGGCTTCTGAAAGAGGCTCAGAAGTCCTCCTCTTCTCACTCACCCCACCTGATTGAGGCAGCTTCTTTTCTTTCCCAGACTAAATGCAGTCTGTTTTGGCCTGCCCTTGAAGTTGCTTTCCTTCCTTTCTTCTCTTTTTTTTTTTTCTTAAGCATTGTAAACTATTTTGATGAATGTATGTATATGCATTTGTATTCCAGATGGGATGCCTTTGTAGAAAAAAATTTTGATTCATTTATTCCTGAGTGCCTGCCTGAAGGGAACTCCTGTTTTTCCTAGGACCTGATTTTCTTCAGACCTGGAGAATAAAGAAATGCATGAGGCACCGGTCCTTGACCTCACCTCACAACACACACACACACACACACACGCGCGCGCGCACGCGCGCGCGCGCGCGCGCGCACACACACAATTTCATTGCAACATAGTGTTCTAATAGGGTTTTAGGTAAAGCATTTTAGGAACAGAAGAGATGGGAGTTCTCTAGGGAGTAAAGAAGGAGGTGTCTCGGGAAAGCATCTAAAGAGTTGACATTGATGCTAGGACCTATAGGATGAGAAGTTTGCTGAACAGATAAAAAGGCAAAGGAAATTCCTGTCTAACAAAACAGCATGAACAAAGGCAAGAGATATACAGGTGCAAGGAATGTTTGGAGAATGGCCAAGAATAGCTCACTGTCATGGCCACAGAACACTAGGAAAACTATAATGATGAGGCTAGAGTCAGGGCCACATCAAAAGGGTTAATGATAATCGGAAGAGCTTAGATCCTTCCCTACAGACTACAGGGAACTTACAGTAGAAAGATCTGTGCAAAAAGAGTTAGGATCCCTGGTTTCATCTCTGCCTGTACTGAGCTGTGAGACCGTAAGCATGTGATTTCCTCAAGGGTTGCACTGACAATGTGATTCCTAGCATCCCTTCCAGCTCTGATCAGATTCCTGTTTTCTCCCACTTTGTTATTAAAGTTCACTCTGTCAGCCCACACGTCCCCGCCCGCAATCGCCCTGCACTGTTTTCTAGGCCTAGCAGTGACAAGACCCCTGGGGGGACAATGGCAACATTGTAACTCCCAGTTGTTTTTGAATCCCCCATCCGTTTCTTATGACTTTTTCTTTTCTTTTTTTAAATAACAAGATAATATATATTATAATCTATAGATGATCAAATGCAGTGACATTAGAAGATGTAAAGGAGAACTGGGTTGGTGAAAACTAAATAAAGACTAGATCATTATCATTTTCTTATTTTTGTATTTTAAAGAGAAAAAAAAAACCCAAAATTTCAAAAGAAGAGAGTAACAATGGTTAAAACATTGCATATTGTTATCTTTAAATTAGTTACTAAGAGTCCAAGATATCAGTATTTAAGTGTATGGGACTTTTTCTTTTTCTTTCTTTCTTTTTTTTTTGGTACCAGGGATTGAACTCACGACCTCATGCTTGCCAGGCAGGGACTGTGCCACTGAGCTAAATCCCCAGCCCATTGTATGTGACTTTTTCTACTTGCCTTTTTAAAAAATAATGTTATTTTGTGAAAAAAATAACCCACAATTTCAAAACAAAATAGTAAGAGAATAACAATAGTTAATACACTGAATATCATTATCTTCAAAGTAGTTACTCAGTATAAGACATAGACAGAAAAGATTCTCTTTTAAAGAAACATTAATAGCACAAAACTTTATTTTCAATAAACTAAGAGAAACTAGTAGTGTAAATGAGACAAATCAACATATATATTAAAATATTTTTGAAACAACAAAGTGGGTAATTTAGAGAATTATTTGAACTTCTCCCTCTATGTGCCTTTCTCTACCTCAGCTCAGGCCCTTAAGATATTCATTCAGAAAGAGTAGCTTAAAAAGCAATGGGAAGCCAGGTATGGTGGTGCACACCTGTAATTCCAGCACTCAGGAGGCTGAGGCAGGAAGATTGCTGTGAGTTCGAGTCCAGCCTGGGCTACAAAGTGAGTTCAAGGCCAGCCTGAACTCCATAAGAAAAAAACTCAAAAAGAAAAGAAAAAAAAAAAAAAAAAAAAGGAAAACTAAAAGAACCAGTGGTAGAGTTTCACTTTTCTCCAGAGAAACCTGGAAGATAATCTCACCAAGATACTCAGTTCATCTTTTAGATCATAGCTTTATGCCCCAGCCCCCAAGGTAGAAGCTGGGGAAGTTCAAGTCAAGTACATTTAGTAAGAAGCTGTTAACATGAGGGAAATAGCAGGAACAGAGTGCAGGGAAGAGAGTAAACCTGAAGATCAAGAGCAGGTCTGGAGTGGAGGATTTATAGAAAATGAGATAGAGAGAGGCTAACTCTCTTCCAAAACTTACCAGCTTCCCTTACTGGATTGTCAGCTAAGATTGACAAGAATATATACTGCAGGAAAGGGTAGTTAAAAGAAAGTTAGGGAAGATCCCTGCGGCTTGAGGATGCCGTGTTTAGTATGATACACAGCGCAGATGTGAGGCAACACGACCATTGGTAGTGGAAAGAGCAGCTGAACAATACCCCTGAAGACCTGGGTTCTCATCCAACCTCTGTCACTTACTGGCCATGTCATTTTGCATATCCATTTCCCTGACTACAGAATGGAGGTGTAGGCCTAGAATCCAGACTGTAAATAATCTTTAAGGTACCTTGCTCAGTAACTATTTACCTTTCTTCTCAATTGGTCTATCTCTTGTCTTAAGTCAAGATTTTGCACGAAGTCACCCCGTTGAGACATTGTGATGCTGGAGTTGGGAGATGCCCCTTGGCCATTGCATGGTTCTGTGTAACTGTCACCCTACTCTAGCCTGACCCGGCTGTTGCAGGAAGGCAAGAGGAAGTGGGAGGGGTCAGAGCCCACAGCAACACTATTGCACAACCCTTAGGAACTGCCTTTGGGTGGTCCACCCTGGTTTTGAAGTTTGTTCTGTATGTCTAGTTCCTTCCTTTTTCTGCTTTCTCCCCAGTTTCCAACTGTGGGCAACACAGTCAATCCTGAGACCCCAGATGTATTCAGAGATACCCCAAAAAGGCTAAGGGACTAAAGACACCTTGTGAGGTGTCTACAAAGAGATTCCTGAAACTGTCTCATTGCTGTGGAATTTCTCTGCTGTCCTGTGAGTTTTCCAGATTGAGGTTGCCCTCCCTTTACCTTGCCCTTTAAGACCCCGTTTCCAAGTACACCTCATGACAATGACTACACTGGGAAGGAGTCCATTAAGGAAAAAAAAAAAAAAAAAAAAAAAAAAAGAAAAAGAAAAGAAACTTTAGTGTATGTATTTACATCTCAAAAGTTAAAAAAATTTAATTCTCTTCAGCATAATAAAAAATGTATGTTCATGGCAAGCCTTAAGGAAAGCAGGGTAGGGGTGGAATCTTTTTCTTTGTTTTAATTGTTGTTAAAAAATTGCCATCTTAGCCATTTAAGTGCATAGCTCAGTAGTACTAACTATTTTCACATTGTGTGCTGCAGATCACTAAAACTTTTCCACCTTGCAAAACGGTAATTCTATATCCATTCTGCAACAACTCCTGATAATGATCTTTTTTAACAGAGCAGAAAATTTAAGCCCAAACAGGGAAATTGGGATTCTGCCTATCTGTCATCTACCTATAAATGTGTCCAAGGCCCCTTCTTCCACCCTGTTAGCTATCCCTCCCCCAAACACCTCTCACGTTTCACATCTGTCCCTGCTCCTCACTTTGTCATCCCCTCTGCCCTGGCCCAGGACTCAGCATCCTACCCATAAACAATTTCAAGACTCTTGAACCTCTTGACTCAATTCTTGACCCTTCCAGTCCACATAGTGTTCTTTCAAGTACAGATCTGATCATTTTATCCTTTTTAAAAACATCATTACATCGTATTTTTAGAATCCAACTATAGTATAGTTTCAGCTCTGTAGCATAGCACTCAAGGCCCTCTGTGGTCTGGCTCTTGTCAGTCCCTCCAATCCCACATCTTATCTTATTCTTCCATGCACCTTACACTCCAACCTCTGTGCTGTCTGCCTTCCAGTCTTCTAAGTGTTTTGCTTTCTTTTCTTTTCTTTTCTTCTCTTCTATTCTTTTTCTTTTCTTTTCTTTCTTTCTTTCTTTCTTTTTTTCTTTTTTTCTTTCTTTTTTGCTTGCTTGCTTGCTTGCTTTCTAAGACAGGGTCTCTCTATTCAGTCCAGGCTGGCCTTGAACTCACTACATAGCCCATGCTGGTGATCCTCCTGCCTCAGCCTTCAGAGTGCTGGAATTACAGGCATGAACCGCATACTCAGTTCTTATACTTTCTTATTGACCTATCTTGGTTTATCTCTTTTCTTCTCTGACTACTAAAAATCTTTGAATGTCCAATTCAAATGCCTTCATCATTGTGAACATTCTCTGATCCCTTAACAGAATTCATCACTTCTTCCTTTAAGTCTCAGTAGCTCTGTCTTGTACACTGCATCAACCTAGATTATGAGGCCCTGAGTACAAGGACTGGGTTTGAGGCTCCCCATGGTCCCAGCACAAGGACTGTCGCAGATAAACAACTGATTGAGTGATTTGTTGAGTCATGCATTTCATTGTGGTGCTCCTACTTGCCATTGTCTATGTCAGGAAAGACACAAATTTCTTGCCGGTCAAGAGGAGGAATGGATGAGAACCTATATTTTGCATCTTTACTTAGCCCTGGTTCTTTTCCCCTCCTTCTTCCAGGTAAGACAGCAAAGTACTAGAAGGCAGAGGGCCCCAAAGGCCTTGTGTGAAATGTAGATCAGTCCTGGGGAGCTGCATTATTATTTGGATTCTTCTCCCTCGCTTCTGCATTTATAGAGCCACTTATAAATATTTATCATGGTCAGAACTATCATCTTTGCTTGGGAGAGAGACGTCATAGTTAATAATCATTGTTAACTTTGGTTGTTGACAGTTGTACCTAGATGAAGGAGGACTTTGGAACCAGACAGTGAAATGTGGATGTTTGACTGGTAGAGAAGTCCTAAAGTAGACCTTTGAGAGAAGAATAACACCCATTCAGTCTCAAAGTAGTCATCTGGGAGAGGAGAGTACCCTGCCATTCTTGGGACAGAATACCTCTGGGAAAGAATAGTCCCCAGACCTAGGGGAGAGATCTAGCCTTGCTAACCAAAAGTATTTGGTCTGATGATATGCTTATTAAAAAAACGTGCAGCCACAAATTGCCTTATATATAATTGCTGGGGGAAGGAAAGGCTTAGATAATAAAGCTTGTGGAGTATCGTTGAGGGATGGGGAGCACTGGATAAAAACTTCCTGACAGAGTAGGTGTGAAGCCTTGTTGAATGGGAATGACATATTCTTTCAGAGGCAAGAATGCAAGCTGTCTTAGTATGTTTTTCTATAGTATAGACTAAGAATCCTTGAGCGGAAAGAAAGGGAGCACTTATCACCTATTAAATGTCAGGTACATTGTGACTTTGTTCTGAAGGCAGGGCATTTGAGGCATCTGTGTCTTCTCTCCCCAAGACAGGTGAATCTCTTTTTGTTTTTTCAAATCCATTTTATTTCAAAAAAAAACCTAAAACTAAATATCAAAACACATCAATTAGGGGGGTAACAATGGTACATACATTATGCATTGTCATCCCCAAATCATTCATCCAGAGCTTAAGACATCTGTATTCAATTGTCCAAACAATACCAGCACAAATCTTTCTCTTCAGTGAACTCAGAGAAATTGATAATGTAACTATTTTAACTAATTTTATACACACACACACATATACACATACACATATACATATGCTTTCTTTCAACTTCTAACACTAGTGAGACAATACGATGTTTATTCATGTGCATCTGACTTATTTCATTTATGAGTGTGGTCTCAAGTTGCATCCATTTACCTATAAAAGTCTCCTGTTTATCCTTCTTTATGATTGAGTAGTACTCCATTGTATAAAAATGTCACATCTTTTTATCCATTCCTCAGTCAATGGGCATTTAGGTTGTTTCCAAGATCTAGCTATTACAAATCATGCTGCTATAAACATGGGTGCACATATATCGCTGTGGTATGATATTTTTAATTCTTTTGGGAAGATACCCAGAAGGGAAATAGCCGGGTCAAATAGGACCTCTAGTCCTAGTTTTTTGAGGAATCTCCACACTGATTTCCACAGCAGTTGCACCAGTCTGCATTTCCACCAACAGTGGAGAAGGGTTCCTTTTTCCCCATGGCCCCTCCATTATTTGTTATTACTCAATTCCTTGATGACAGCCATTTTTTCCAGTGTAGGTGGAATCTCAGTGTTGTTTTAATTTGCATCTCTCAAATGACCAGTGATGTTGAACATTTTTTTTATGTATTTATTTGCTATTTGTATTTCTTCATCTGAGAAGTATGTTTTTATCTCAGATGCTCATTTTTGGATTGGGTCTTTAAATCTGGGAGGACTGATTTTTTTTTTTTTAATTCTTGATATGTTCTCAATAGTAATGGTTTGTCGAAGGAACAGCTGGCAAACATTTTCTCCCATGTTGTGAGTTGTCTCTTCACGCTGTTGGTGGTTTCTCTTGCTGTTCAAAAGTTTTTCAATAGGAGGAGATCCCAGTTGTTGATTCTTTGTGATAGTTCCTGTGCAATCCAGGTTTTATTCATAAAGTCTTTGACTACACTAATGTCTTCAAGAGTTTTACCTATGCTATCTTCCAGCAGATTTTTTTCTTCCAGCAGATTTAATGTTTCTGTTTTAATATTAAGATCTTTGATCCATTCTGATTTTACTTTAGTGCATGGTGAAAGATATGGGTCCAATTTTAATCTTTGGCATGTGTAGAGCCAGTTTTTCCAGCACCATTTATTAAAGAAGCTATCTTTCTTCCATTGAATGTGTTTGACACCTTTGTCAAAGATAAGGTGGCTTAGTGTGTCTGGAATTGTCTCTGTATCTTCTAATCTGCTCCATTGATCATCAGGTCTGTTTTTGTTTTTTTCCCCAGTACCACAGTGTTTTTATCACAATAGCTTTATATTATAATTTTGAGTCAGGAATTGTGATGCCCTCTGTCTTGTCTTTGTTCAGGGCAGGTAAATCTCAAGCCAAACGGAAAACTCTTTCCACTCCCTGTCCTCAGGCCCAACTTGTTTTCTTCTCTAGTGTCAGCAGCCGTCATCAGCCTCTGTGCTCTTCCAGCCATCCCTTGCCAGCATAATTTCCCTCGAGGAGTTATGAATACCTAAAATATTTGAGACCTGGATTTTAAGAGATCAAATGAGCCAGTCTCTGACTCTAGATTGATAAAAGCGAAGCCACCTTCTAAATGATGTCTATGGAGAATAAAAACAACAACCTTGCTGAAAGGAAGGGTTTTGTTGTTGTTGTTGTTTTTTGTTTGTTTGTTTGTTTCTTTCTTTCTTTCTTTCTTTTTGTTTTGTTTTTTGGTGGTGCTAGTGAGTGAACTGATTGCCTCACACATGCTAGGCAAGGACTCTACCAATAAGTTACATCTCCAGCCCTGAAGGGAAGTTCTGACAAATGTCTTCTAATGGTGCCACACAGTCCTACTTAGATTGGAATGGAAGCAGAAGGAACTCTGATCTGACCTGCATAAAATAGGACTCTATATTGCCATATTTCCAGCATTCTTTGTGATCCTAGGCAAGCTACTTATTCCTTCCAGGCCTCACTTTCTCTGTGCATAAAACAGAATGTGTTAAATTAAATTATGTCTAAGACCCTTTTTGTCTGAAGTTCAATGCCTTATACAAACCAAAGAAAGGAGAGTTAATATGAGTTACAATGGTCAGGGAAAACTTTATTCCATACTTATTTACTTATTGGATTTTTGCAGTACTGGAGATTGAACCCAGGACCTTCTCACTGAGCTTTAGTCTCAGTCCTTATAATTTTTCATTTTGAGGCAGTGTCTTACTAGGTCACTAAATTGCCCAGGCCAGACTTGAACTTGTGATTCTCCTGCCTCAAGTGCTGAGATTACAGGCCTGAGAATGTATGGAGAGCTGTCACAAGTGCTTGTATGTAGCAGCAAGTATAACAGATGTAGTCTTTGCCTTCACTGAGGTTGAGGTCTACTGTAGAAAACAGACAAACAAGTAGTAAGAATAATCTGTGATGTTGAGATTCTGGCTGGGGTCTGAAGAGTGGGAAGGTCTTTCAAGCTCCAAGTAACAGAATTCAACCCCTCCCTCTTTCTTCTTGCCAGCAGAGAATCCTGCAGTTCTTCTCTCACTTTGATTTCTGTTGCTATGGAGACTACCAACGGGACTGAGACCTGGTATGAAAGCCTGCATGCTGTGCTAAAGGCTCTAAATGCCACACTTCACAACAACTTGCTTTGCCGGCCAGGACCAGAGCTAAGACCAGGTCTAGACAACCAGACTGAGGAGCAGCGGGCCAGCCTCCCTGGCCGTGATGACAACTCCTACATGTATATTCTCTTTGTCATGTTCTTATTTGCTGTCACCGTGGGCAGCCTCGTTCTGGGATACACTCGCTCCCGAAAAGTGGACAAGCGCAGTGACCCTTATCATGTGTACATCAAGAACCGTGTGTCTATGATCTGATGCAAGGTGGTCAGGGAAGGTAAAAGATCAAGACGCTGGAAGATTGTCAGCTGGGGTCTCCAGAACTCTGCTATGGATCACATCAGACCTCAGGTTCTCTAAAATCAACAAGAAACAGTGCTAAGGGAGGTCATCATTTGGGTGGGGGAGGAGGAGCTAGCAGATGTGGACCTTGTGGATAAGGCTCTTCACAGGCAAAGACAGACTTTATAAACAGTGGGAGCCCATGAACAAACATACAGAAGTACGAAAATATAATTACCAATGACTGGTCCAGTGTCCATGGTACTGGTAGTTGGGGATTGAAGGAAGAGAAGAGGAAGTAGTCACAGAGGGAAGTGAAACAGGAAGATGCTCTGGGGACACTTCTATTTTTTTGACTTCAGCAACCATGAGATTATTCTGTGTCACAGATAGGAAATCTAAATAATGTTATTTATTTGTATTAATTCACATTTTACGTTTTAAAAACATATTTCATAATTGTGATTTTATCTTCCCTGCAAAGAAAGTAGGGCAAGTAGCTCATTTGGGCCAGGGTGGTACCATGACTTGAACTTAAGAGCTCTGGTATCTTTGCCTAGAACTTTTCAAAACTCAGTGCTACAAAGGTATGAATCCAGATATGAAGCCTATACAATTCTATGGATTCTTTTTAAGAAAAAATTCATAATTATCTTGCTTTTTCAAATATTACAAAACTGTATCACCATTTAAAATGTGGCTAGGGCTGTTCTGAGGACGTTAAGGAGCTTGTACAAGCGCAGGGCCCTGAATGTTAAGTCTTATTAACTCCATGGCCTCTGTGTCTCTTGAGCCATGTCACAGTGCCCTTCTCAGCTGCATCTGCAGTCATGAGGTTTTCACTACCTCCAAAGCAACTTTTTCCGCTTTGATTGAATTCTGTGAGAAGTTAAAATCTGCTTTGAGAAGATTATTATCCTGTCTGGGTGATTATCATATTAAAAGATGTAGAGTGTGATAGGCAAAGTACATGGTTCAATAGGGGAACCAGCCCTGACTGTGGTACTAATGTGGTATACAACCTCAGGCAGGACACTTCTCTCTGGTCCTTTTTCTTATTTACACAATGGAACAGTTAGAATTGACAGTCTTCGAGGGAGTCTATCAGTTTTGATATTCATATACATTAGCTTGACCCATATAAAATCACTTTGTTTGTAGGTCAAACCTAACCTTTGTTTGTCGTTCAACCTAAATCATGCAATGAGTTCTTTACAAGTCATTTCCCCAAATCCCAGACTGGAACCACCCACTTTTTTTGTTTGTCTGATTTCATTTTAAGAGATCTCAATGCTGTCCGCAGCAGGCCCCATTGTAACATACATATTTGTATATAGTAAAACTCTGAAAGAATATTTTTATAGCAGTTATCTCTGTGGAACAGGGTTATGTGTGATTTTTCCTTTCTACTTTATACATGTATGTAGCATTTGATTTACCTGACCATAAGTATATGACTTGAAACTACTTCCACTTTGAAAAAAAAAATAAACATCTGTGTTTCTGGAGTGGAGGCTCACAAAACATATTCTCCCCCTGACAGACAGTTATGTGGAGTCCTGGAAAATCTGTGCCTAGCACCATGCATCCTCCCTCCTTTGGAGGGAGGAAGTGGAGTCCTGCTTAAGGAGATATGAGATACTGGTAAGACAACAGAGTTTTGGTTTTGGTTTTGTGAGATGGGGTCTGGCTGTGTAGTTAGACTGGCCTTGAATGTACTATGTAGCCTAGACTGGCTATCCACCTGCTTCAGCTTCCCGAGTACTGGGTTTACAGGCATGCACCACCACACCCAGCATGAGGCAAGAGATTTTGAAGCTTATAGCTTATAGAGTTACAGAGACTACCGAGCCCAAAATCCCAAATAAAATATGAAATGCAAACAAGTGTAAGAATGAATGGTCAGGTGATCAATGTTGTAAGGGTTTTGAAAAATGAGTGCACCTCATTACTTGGAGTTTGACCAAATCAAATGTTAGGATCTTAAGGGGATATATTTAAACATTCTAATATGCTGTGACATAGGCACTCTCCTGAGCCCACCCTCCAATCTCCTCCAGTTGTCTGGGAACTTTGTCCCACTGTTTTATACAGCCTATCTGATCTTTGTCTGTACATGTTCTGCCCTCTGCTGGCCACATCCTAGCATAGCGCCTTAGGCCCCAAGCAAAACTTCAATAATCAATCATTCATTCTACTGGATATTTACTGAGTGCACTCTATATGCCACACATTCACTTAGACACCCTTGGAATATACACATAAACAAAAGAATTCCTTGCCTTACTACTTACATTTGCCATATGTCTAAGCACTGATCTAAACCTTTTCAATTTTATTAACTTACTTTAAAAAACCCTCATGATGACCCTTTGCAGCAAGTATTTCTTACAATTACTTCAAAAGGGATCAATTGCTTTTTTTTTATCTAGTTGCAGATATGTTCAACCTTAAGTCTGCTATTCTTCTGCTCTTTTTTTGAAATGTTATAATTTTTAAAGTTTTATAGGACATTTATTACTCATATACATTAACTATATATATTACATATTTTATATGTGGCCCAGAACAATTCCCCTTTACTCAAAAAACTGAGGGAGAAAAATGGCAGGCCTGAGGGAGAAAAATGGCAGGCCTCAGGTTGGACATGCCTGATGGTGCCTTCAGAACTCACCTTCAACTCAGTTAAGGTCCTGTGGGCCTCAAAGCCCAAAGTGTGGACCTGAAACTCCCTGGAAATGAATGAGAAAGTAATTAGGAAAAATGAGGAAGAGTACTGACACCAGTAACCTGATGTTGGGTTCCCTAGAAACAGAATCTGAGTTAGGCATTTATTGATGATGAGCATTTTGCAGGAAAACACCTGCGAAGAACAGTAAATTAGACTGAGAAAGAAAAAGAGCCAGACTGTGTCTCAGGCCATGTCTAACCTCGGTTTAATCCACATGGAGCTGTTACATACAGCTGGGACATAAACCACATAGAAAAAAGTGTATATTTTCCTGAGGCAAGGAAACTTTTACATCTCCAATTCAGTCAGTCATGTTTGTGAGCCACACTTCCAGGTCAGGGGACTAAAGGAGGGCTGCCAGGAGGTTCCCATCAGCTAAGGGTCATTCTGGGAAGAAAGGTGATAGCAGTGAGTTATTGCAAGATAGCACAGTAAAAGCAAGCTAAGCAAAGAATACTTGTTTGTTCTCTCTCTCTCCTCTCTCTCTCTCTCTTGCTCCCTCTCTCCCCCCTCCCTCCTTCCCTCTCTCTCTCTCTGTCTCTCTTTCCCTCCCTCCCTCTCTCTTTCTCTCTCTCTCTCCCTCTCTCTCTCTCTCTGTTTTTCTCTCTTTCCCTCCCTCCCTTCCTCTCTCCCTGTCTCCCTGTCTCCCTCTCCTCTCTCCCTTTGACTGGGGATCGAACTCTACACCTTCACACACTGAGCTACACTACATCCCCACCCCTTTAAATTATTTTTTGAGATAGGTTTTTTTCTTTTTTTGAGATAGGGCTTGTTTTTGTTTTTGTTTTTGTTTTGAGATAGGTAAATTGCCCAGGCTGGACTTGAACTTGCATTCTTTCTGCATTAGCTTCCAAGATTGCTGGGATTACAAGTGTGTTCCACCATGCCTAGCTCTAAAGCTCAATTGTTCTTTCTTTCTTTCTTTCTTTCTTTCTTTCTTTCTTTCTTTCTTTCTTTCTTTCTCTTTCTTTCTTTCTTTCTTTCTTTCTTTCTTTCTTTCTGTCTTCTTTCTTTCTTTCTTTCTTTCTCTTTCTTTCTTTCTTTCTTTTTGTTTTTTATTGAGACAAGGTCTCACTATGCATTTTAGGCTGGATTTGAGTTCACTATGTAGCCCAGGCTGGCCTTGAACTACCAGCTATCCTCCTGCCTTAGCCTCTGAGTGCTAGGATTAAAGGCATTCACCACAACTGGCTTTTTAAGCTCAACTTTCATCACAGAGTTGGGATCACCTTTTGTGGCTGTCCTTTTTCTACCTCGTGGGGGTAATTAAGTAGGGCATACCAAACAAAGAACAAAAACAAGGTAAGTAACAGAAAACATGATGGACAGATACTAATATTATGGTCAAGAAGAAGGATTCATAGATGTGTCTTAGAGGAAGTGGGATTTGAGGTACGATATGAATAACTGGTAAGATTTGGTTAGAAGGTTCAATATAATATGGTCCAAAGATAGTGTTCAAAGTAGGCAGATGGTTCTGCTCAACTTGGTTATTCAGGGACTTAGGGCAATGGCTACATCTTAACATGTAATACCCAAGGTCTCTTTGGTTAAAGCATTTCTGGTTAGTGAAGAGAAACTAAGAACAGAAAGTCCAGCCCCAGAGTTTACTCTTAAACAAGAATGGCAAATCTGCGTACACGTCTTCTACTCAGATCTGTACACGAGGGCTTAGGCCACAACCAGCTGCAAGGGGAGCTGGGAAATGAGTTGCTCGATCGGATAGTCATGTTTCAGCCAAATATCCATTACTATGGAAAAAAGAGTAGATTTTGGTGGACACATTCAAATTTAAGAGGCTTTCACCCTACCATCCTTTTTCCTACCAGGACCATCAAGATCAAAGCATTTAGTGCCCTGCCAATAGGGGAGAGGTGCTGCTACCCTATTAGATCATATTTTCGGGGGGAGCCTTACAGGTATAAATAACTAAGCCTGTCTTGGCAATGTGACTTGCTTTTTTTCTTCTTCTTTTTTTCCTTTCCTGGCACCACTGAGTCTGATCTCTTCTCAGTGAAATGGCAATATTAAAATACTGGTTTAAATATAGGAGAAATAGACAAAGCAAGGCCTTCTGCTAACCTTTTATAGGAAGAATCCTGTTTCAAGTGCCACCCAGAAACCAAGAACATGATCTGCCTGGATGAAATCAGATCCCCCATCTCTGGCAGTGGTTAAACTGTGGCAGCAAATAAGCTCTTGGGAGTAAAGGAGTCAGAAATAAGTGAACAGGAAAGAGAAAGAGAAGAAAAATTAATATCTGATGAACAAGTCCATGCTCCATCTTGCACTGTCCTGAGCCACAAGGAAGTGTCTCACCAAGTCACACCCCTCCTGGGGCTTCCCAACCAAAGATAGACTGGTGCAGGGATACAAATGTCTGACCCCATCACCTCAATTTGGGATAACTCTGAGGGGCCATCTCAGCTCTGGAACTGCGTATAGGGTCAGCTGAGGCTCCAGATACAACCACATTATCGAATGACTTTTTCCTCTTGCCACTTCTATGTCTTCATTTCCTTATTCATATCCTTCAAATCAGTCCCCCAATGAACCTTCTGCCAACAATTTTCTCCATCTGTCAGTTTCCAAGGGAATTAATCTTTCCATCAAAAACTGTGCCCTGAGCCGGGCGTGGTGGCGCACGCCTTTAATCCCAGCACTCGGGAGGCTGAGGTAGGCGGAGCGTTGTGGGTTCGAGGCCGGCTTGGGCTACAACGCGAGCACAAGGCCGGCCTGAGCTACATAGTAAGACCCTGCCTCAAAAAAACCCAGGCCGGGAGTTTGGCTCAGTGCCTTAAGCGCCTGCCCTGGCAGGCGCGAGGTTGTGAGTTCAATCTCTGGTGCCGCAAAAAAACAAACAAACAAACAAAAAAAAACCACTGTGCCCTAACACTGAGTCTGTTCCAAAGTTGGTACTCTATCAGTAATGACAAAAGAATGGGATGATAGACTATAGATGAAGGTAGATGGTGGTTTGAGAAAATCTAAAAGAAAAGACAGTCAGACTTGGGGTGTAGAAAACAGCCAATTTTACTCATTGAATAAGAACTAGCCACTAGAGGGCCCAGTACTACAACTCTGCTACTATAGCAAATAGAATTTTGCTCTTGACGTGGCAGATGCCCAGCATATTTATACTAGGGGAAAAAGGTGTTGGTTCATTATTTCCTTCTCTTCTGCACCAGTGTCTTAGCCTGTTTCAATACCCTATCACTATACCCTCTGTGCCTTTACATATGCTAAATTTATTTCCACAAATCAAACCTCCTAAAGTCTTGTTTTTTCTCACCCAGGGCTCTCATTGTTCTCAAAGAGTTCTGAAGCTATGAAATGTAGAATTACAAATATGAGATTGTGACAAATCTCACCAAGGAATGGAGAAAGACAGCAACATAATCTGAATTCTAACACACACACACATACTCACACACCCATCAGTTGAAATGAGGATCAGACATATAGGTTTAGATGTGGAATACAGTGGCCAAGGGAGAAAGAGGTCATACGAGCCTTCATAGAAGATGAAAAGTTTGAGAACATTGTGTAATTGAATAAAATAAATTAATTTTCTGCTGTGGACTTAGTAAAAAGAAAGAAAATATGCCTTCATACCCTATTTGGAAAGACATTTGGTCCTCTAGAAGTTGAGAGACTTTCCTTTCCTTGGGGGGAGCTACTCAGAAGTTTCTGTTTCTAACATACCTTTCTGAAGGGAAAGAGTTAGATTATCTGGGGGATGGAAAGCTCTAAGGATCAAAGAGAGTTGAGTTCTACAAAACTAGGAAATGGAGGAGTAGCAAGACTTGTGTTTGGCCCAAGTGCCCAGCTACCCCCATGTCCTGGCAGTGATGACCACAAGGACACTTGGAGAATGGATATCAAGACAAGTTCTTGGTAGCTAGGTTTACAATGGAATAAACAGATGGATGCCTTGAGTAATTGGGCCAGAAACCTTGCCTGGTGCATACCTGCTTGAACAATGAGTGTCTTCACAATATAATTATAATGAACTGAGGATAAGTCCCCAGGTCATCAGATTGGGTAAGCTCTGGGTTTTTTGCATCTTCGAAAAAGCTCTGAAACTGAATATCCTACCAATTTGAGGATGGAGATGAAGCTATATTTAATCTGATTTGAATTTAAAAAGTAAAAATTTAATTTGATTTGACCTTTAAAAAGTAACATAAATTTCTTGTGCTTGTTACTAAACAAACAAAATGATTTGTATTATTTGGTGCTCTAATAGAAAATCTAGCTTGCCCAGGTTAATAAAATAATGATAATAACCTAATAAGGAATTGCTAAGTATTAGGAAATGCATTATTTTATTTATTCCTCACAACGTAACTATGAGGTAGACTAAAACTCAGAAAAGTCAACTGGGCTGCCCAGGGTCACACTGCCAGTAAATGGTAGAACCAGTTGTTGGATTCCATGTCTAACTCCTAGAGCCGTTCATTCCCTAACATGTAGTCCATTACTCATTAATTCATTTAGCCAGACTTGCACTCAGACAATGAATGGGATTAATACAATTATTTTGTTAAACACTGAGACAGATCTAGTAGAAGTTAAAGAGCAAAAGAATCTTAGAATCCTAGAATTCTAGAATGTTTGCACTAACAGCTGATATAGTGGGAAGAACAAAGGTTTTAGAGCCAGATGTACTAGAATGGAATCCTGACTCTACTATTCACACCCTGTGTGACCTTGGGTGATTTATTATACCTTTCTAACCTGCAGCTTCCATAAATATATATATGTATATGTATATGTATATGTGTATATATATATTATATAAAGCAATGTACATACGTTCTCTCTAGACTGATGTGAAGATAGGAGATAATCTTACACAGGACTAACTACATAATTTTCAAAGTCAGTACAAAATGAAAATCCAGGGTCCCTTGTTCAAAAATTATTAAGAATTTCAAGGTGATGACAAGAATATTAAACCAAGTACAGGATTCTTCTAAGCACATAGCCCTGATGGCATGAGAAGTGTCAGGCACAAAATATGTTGCAATAACTTGTAGTCCTTTTTTTCCTGTCTAGATCAATGATTCTAACCCTCTCCTTTTGCAGATGAGAAAACTGAAGTTCAAAGAACAAAAAATGAAAGTTAATAGTAGAGCCAGGAGTGTAACTTAGACCTGCTTTGTTCCCAGCATTTCCCAAGTGTACTCTGTAAGATGATTACAGATGTTCCATGAATAAAAGTTTCCATCAACCAACAAGTTTGTAAAACACTGGGTTAAGGTTAACTAGACATCTTTTGCAGAGCTCTTCAGAGACTTTTCTCTCTGCAACATGAATCTCCATGACAGGGACATAATATGGAACATTGCCCAGAAGTATTTGATATAGAATCCTTTTTCAGGAACATATTAAATATCTCTTAAAACCTTTTTAGAAATGCTGCTCTATACACTGCTTTAGTGCAGTGGAAGTTTCCATGAGTTTTAATCTGTGGGGTGTGGTTTTTCTTATTCTAAATTCGAAGCAAACATATTCCTTCCATTAGGCCTTTGTGTTGGCATCCTTGTCCCAGCTGACTCGGGAGCCTGAGGATATAAAAAAAAAATAATGAAAACCAGACTCCAGGAAAAGCATACTTGTTTAGAGTCACCAAGTTGCATCCAAAAGGCCGATGTAATATGCCTTTCTCCCAGGAGTAGGAATACAAAGACAAAACATACACTGTGAGCCCACGTTCTTTCCATTCTGAATAATTTGCCTACAGTCACTACATCCCAAGAGTAATAGCTAAAGTCCCATATGAAGTCACACAAAAAAACCAGAAAAATCAGGATTGTCATTTTACTAGCCATTGATCTACATTGATTAATCTGCTTTGGTTGTTTTGTTTGTTTGTTTGTTTTTGTTTGTTTTGAGACAGGGTCTCAATATATAGTAGTTCAGGTTGGGCTTGAAATCACTATATAACCCAGGCAAGCTTCAAACTCCTGGCAATCCTTCTGTCTCAGCCTCCCAAGTGCTGGAATTACAGGCATGCACCACCATGCCCAACTACATTTCTTTGTTTGTATTGAATACCATCTTGCATACATTTAGATTTCATCTGTAGCACTCTTTCCTCCAGACTCTTGAAAAGTCTCTATAAAACACAGTTTAAAAACTCAGACTGGATGATCTCTATAATTCTTTTTAGCTCCAAGGATCTATGATTCAAGTTTTTATATGGTTTTTTAACCTCTTGCCTCTTCCTGTTAATGGAGTCCCTAGCTCCTTAAGAAATGTTCCTCTTAACTCTGAGAGCCCACGGAATGAGTCTCACATGCTGCACTGATGAGATGGTGCAGCACATGGAATCCATTTAAGGACTGTGCAGAGGGAGACTACCTCTCTGACCCCCCTTATAATATACATTTTCACATGGGCTTCTAATAGGTCTTACTTACACCTTTCAACTCACAGAGTTTTTAGTAAAGTAGCTCTACATTTTGCTGATTTCTCCTTTACCTCCTTTTCCTCTCTACAAATCACTAAACAGGTACTACATTGATAGAATTGCTGTAAGGCCATAGTGAAGGCAAGAAACATATTTGTGAGTCATTTGTCAGAAAATGGATTCACCTTGAGACCATGATGTTAAGGGAAATAAATCAGACAGGCAAGCTTGAATATCACATGGCTTTCTTATATGAGAAACCCAAAGTATGAATAATTTACAGAGCAAAATAAAAGACAGGTAATAGGAAACAGGGAGATCTTTTGCCAGTGGGAAAGGGACCAAGATATGGAAAGAGGTGGAAGAAAGGGGAAGTAAAAAGAATGGAGGTGAATTATGTGTATGTACCAACCCCCCACAATGAATATAATCATCATGTACTGCAAATATGTACTAATAATTCTTTTAATTTTTTTTTTTTTTTTTTTTTTGCGGCACCAGGGATCGAACTCACAGCCTCGCACCTGCCAGACAGGGATTCTTTTAATTTTTAAAGCTAACAATACATGTCAAAAAAAAAAAAACAGCTGTATTAATTCTCATTTGAGGGCATCAGCCCGACTTACTGGAAGTAAATAAAAAATGAAAGCTAAAATAAAAACAAATTTGCATGACAAACCTGATGTTGAATTTGGACTTATTCTTTGATTTTGAAGATCCTGTTACTGGACTCACATTGCTCATCTCCTTACTTTCCTTAGAATAAGTTCTCAGAGGAGACTTAAAGCCCTTATGAAAAACAGACTCTAGCTCAATTGGACCTTCTGATAGGTTGGAGTGCCTATTTGGGCCATCTAGGAAGTGGATACTGCAATGGAATAAGAAATGCAAGAAGCGTATTGGGGAAACACCTGTGAAGGATAAAGAGATGAAGCAGCCAGGGAAGGCTGGAAAAACTCAAATTGCAATGAAGGTCTGACACTAGTTTTAAAAGAGTAGGAAGGAAGGAGGATTGGGTAGGCATCTCAGACTCTAATACAACTCTGAAAACTCTCAGCCAGGCGATGTGGACCAAAGATTCCCAACTGAAGAGTCTTGTGTTGTGCAAGAACAACCTTTTATATGGTGCAGTGCTCTTCAGAGGCAGGGAGAGCGCAAGGGGTGGGGATGGGGTCAGGATGAGCATAAACACTGCAGGAGATCCCAGAAACATTGCTGTACATCCCACTGAAGCTAGAATCCAACACATATACCCTTTCCAGGGTTTTCCCCTCTGGGAGATCTGAGCAGCATACTTCCCATAACTGCCACATTGTACATGCCCACACTGTGAATTTCGAAAGTGGGCATAATTAAAACTCAAACTGAAGCGCATTGAGCATATTTATTGTAAACATTTATGAGTTTTTGAGTCTATAAGAGGTATCACAGTAGGCACTGCAGCAGACCATCCTCTCTGGTGAAATAACAAAACCTAAAAAAGGGCTAATCTGGGAAGGTTTCAGGCAATTGGGTGAGTTTTTATGATCACTATGTCAACAATAGGCATGTCTTAGTAATCTCTGTTGTATATTAACACTGTGTCAAGCTTAGTAAGAAAGGCAGATCCTTAGGAGGCTCAAGGCAAGTTTGCAGTAAAATATTCCTCACCCTTGAGGAGCTCAGAGCAGACTTTTAAAGACTTTCCATACTGATCACTGGATGCTCCAAGGAGATGGAAACCTTTTAGCAGAACTGGCCTAGAGGCTACCAGAGAGACCTTGAAACAGATCTGGCAGCCAACTGGGTGGTGCAAGAGCATGCTCCACCCCCAAGACCCCGCCAGCCAAGATTCAGGATTTACTGAGAGGCAGGCTCAACACCTGTTGCGACTCTTGGATAAGATTCAAAATTAAAAAAAAAAAAAAAAAAAAAAGAATGAAAGAGGAAAGAATTGGAAAAGAGGAATTTGTAGTTTGAAGAGGTAAGACAGCAGTCCTTTTAGAATCATGCCAAAATTCATCCTAATCTAATGAGCTGGCAAAAAAGAAAATGCCAGTGGTAGAAAGAATGCAGGATATGATATCTAAACTCTGCTTCTTACTGCCTGACTGAACTTTGTCACTCAGTGCCCCTCTCTGCCTGTAGTCCTTGGCCATAATCTGCAGAGCTAAGTCAGACACTTCTCAAAGTTCTTTGCTTTGAACAGTCTAGGATTTAAACAGCTTCCTTAAAATCATCTTGGAAGAACCTGAAGAGAGGCATGAAAGAGAAGGAAAATACTTTGAAGATAATTTCCTGTGAGTCCATGAATATGACATCATAACATAGAATAACACATGTAGTATAAGAGAAAAACCTAACAGCTAACTTAACATGCACTGTGATAAGCAGTAGAGGCTAGGAATGAGAGGACCGGTAACATTTTTAAAGCAGAGCTAATTTTATGAACAAGATATGTGGGGGAATCGAAATATGACTCTGTTCTATCTTTATATAGAGGTGCAATTGGCTGGAGAAGGAAAACAGTTCTGTCAGCTGGTCCTAAAAGATCTGAGATTCATATACATTCTGTCAACACATGAACTTCCAACGTGACTAAAGCAAACTACGCTTGTGTTTTACTGAACCTTCCTCCAGTTTTCCCTTGTAAAACAAACCATTTCTACTCCCTCTTTAAATCTGCATTTGCTACTTAATTGTGGTTTTTTTATTCCCCCTCCAGGCCCAATATTTTAGGATTCTAAGAATAACAAGAGTGTATGTTCCTTTATTTACTGTTTCTATTGAACTAAGAAAATACCAGAGATTTAAAAAACAAAAACAAGCAAAAACCAAATGCCTGCAGTCAAGGGAATGACAGAATTAGCAGCCAACCATGAAGAGGCTATACAATCCCCAGACCTTCAGATACTTTATCTCCCAGGCAAGGCACTGCCAGAGGATCAGGTTTTCTCTTGGGGTTTCTTCCTTTTTGAATTAAGCACAACTAAGGGATGGAGGCCAGAAACACAAACTCTTAACCTAGTCCCTGGTAGATAAATATCTCTAGGGATATTAAATTACCTGTACGGAGAGAGTGCTCTGGGCTCCAAGGGAGACTGAACTACAGACAAAGGAGACAGGACCGTGGTGTCAGTGTGGTCATCAGAGTAACCACAGGAGGGCTGTGCCGCTTCAATAAACAATGGCACATTTGGCAGCCAAACCAGTTCTCAAGCAGGCCTAGGAGCCTACAAGTAGGCAGACTGCAGACTCTGTGCTGTCACAGCAGATACTACAGATTTATAAATTTTCAAGGCAATTTTCTAACAATCACTTCTCAAAAGTTTTGAGGAAAGGGAACTTGAAAAAATTTATTTATTTTTTTATTTTTTTATTCACAGAAAGGTGCTGTAAGGCAGTAACCCTGCTGAGAATCCTTTCCAAATTCTTTTATCAGAACAGATTTAGTACCCTTCCTATCTGCTCATAAGGACTCCTACCATCAAATCTACCACACTTAATTCTAACTGCCTGCTTAGTGGTCTATATACAAGTTAGAGTATCTACTTTGTGCAGACAGAGACTGCTTTGTTCAACATGGCATCCTGGGCCCTGGAATGGCACTTAGACCTAGAACAGGTTTAATAGTAATGGTTGACTGAATAAACAACATATTCCAAGAGAACCCAATGCTCTTGCCCAGTGGACAGAGAGCTTGGCATTGTGGAAAGATTATTAGCCATGTCCTGGATTCAATACCATGTTCTTCCTATTATGTGACTTTGGGCAAGTATCCTTGAGAGCTTGTTTGGAGGTTCTAGCAGGGGAGCATGGCTACTTGTACCTTGAAAGAGGAAACAGCCCTCTTCTACCTAGGATGGTCCTCCCCTTTGATTGGGTGTACAGCTTGGGGAGGGATGCCCATGGAGCAATGAAGGAGGAAGGGAACACCCGCCTAGCCAACCAGATCAGCCAAATCAATTCTGGTGATCAGTGGGGTTGCAGATGCTACAGTCAGATCACCTCCACCTGCCTAGGCAAGTATTCTTGATGTAAATAGGACAATCCTGCCCTGTTTACTTCAAAGGGTCAGTGAGGAACAATTCAAAAGTACCACCTGGAAAACTGCAAAAATAGTAATAAGAGACAATTAAGGGGCTGTGCCATAGAAGCAGAACTGTAAGCAGTCATCTGTAGCAGAAAACTAAGGATTTCTGGGTCAAGCAATTCTTACTTAGGTTCTAGGGACAGAAACCCCTGGTTGTCAAAAGACAAATGTATTGCTTCATACAAAGAAGGGCAAAGTTGTAGCTAGAAATAGATAAAAACAATGTCACAAGATAGATTATACTCTTGGTCTCTCCCCTTCCCACTGTCTCACCACCATCATCCATTGCACCTTCCTCTCTTCTCTGTGTGTTATGGCTTATATCTGGATGTCCCCTCAAACCTTATGTGCCCACAGGAGGGGTTTTTAAAAAGTGAATGAATTATGAGACCTTACAGGAGGTAGGATCTGATTGGAAGAGATGAGTCACCAGTGTTGCAGCCTGGGTCTCCGCTTCCTGTTGCCATGCCATGAAGTGTTTCTCCTCTACCATGCTGCTCTTCCTTGGAGCCAGTGGATTATGTATGGACAGAAACCTCCACAATTGTGACTCAAAATAAACCTGAGAGTTTCAGGAGTCAGGTATTATGTCTCAGCAACAAGAAAAGTAACTAAAGACACTGAATGTCAACCTATCAAATAACCACCCTCACAACAAGAGATGTGGCTGCTAGTAGCTTCTGTATCCATCTCAAAGTTTTGCCACTTGAGAGAGAATGAACACTTGCCCTTATTTCCAACTGGCAAAATCTCTCCTGCCTGACTTGAAACAACGTTTCCACCCCTGTGCCAAGAATGAATGTATTGCTCACAATTTTTGGAGGTTTCAGTCCATACATAATCCACTGGCTCCAAGGCAGAGCAGCATGGCAGAGGGGCATGGCAGAGGAGAAACACATCATGGCATGGCAACAGGAAGCAGAGGGAGAGAGAGAGAGAGATCAAGGGAGGAGTGGAGAAGGGATAGACCTAGGCTGCAACACTGGTGACCCATCTCTTCCAAACAGATCCTACCTCCTAGGAAGTCACTGTAAGTTCCCCATAATTCATTCACCTGTTCCCAGAATGAATGTATTGGTCAACTTTTCCATTGCTAGGACAAAATACCCAACAGCCATAAATTAAATGAGAAGGGGTAATTTGGCTCATGGATTCAGAGGTTTTAGTCTATGGTCAACTGGCTCCAAGGCAGAAATATCATGGTGGAAGGGCAAGATGGTACAAAGCTGCTTACCTCATGATAGCTGGGAAGTAAGAGGAAAGTTGCCAGCAAAAGATATACCCTCCAAAGGCATGTCCCCATTGACCCACCTCCTCCAACTGGGCCCTACCTGCTAACACATTCAGTTATGAACATCAATGGTGGTGATGCAGTATAGTGGTAATCATTAAGAAAATCGGTATAATGATTCCTCAGAAAACTAAAATAGAGATTCCATTTGCCCCAACTATATCTCTTCTGGTTATCTTCTCAAAATAGTTGAAGATACATTACACTGTTACATGCATACCCATGTTTATAGCAGCACAACTCGTAACAATTAAATCTTGGAAGCAACCTATTTGCCTATCAACAGAAGAATGGATAAAGAAAACGTGACATAATGGAGTACTATCCTGTCATAGCACATTGGAGTACATTCTAACAAATTTGAACCTTTCATAAGAAAATGGATTCACTTTGAGACCATAATACTAAATGAAATGAATCTGACACAGAGGTTAAATATTACACAGTTTCTCTTATATGAAACTCAAAGTATAAATAATTTAGGCAACAACATAAAAGATAGATGATAGGAAACAGAAACAGACTTTGTAGAGATGGGAAAGGGGTCTGGAGATGTGGGGGAGACTGGAGGGAGGTAAGGGAAAAAGCAAGTAAAACAGATAAAAATGCAATATGTATATGCAGCATTTCCCTGATGAATGTATTTATTATGTATTGCAAACATACACTAATTTTTAAATAGAAGAAAAATAATTAAAAATGTTTAAAGTTCTAGGGGTTAGGGAAGATGAGAGGGAGAGGAGGGGAAGGGAAAGTAAAAAGGATCAAGATGTGATATGTATGTGTGTGCCAATATCCCATGATGAATGTATTTATTATATATCACAAACACATACTAACTTTTTTTAAAAAAAGAAAAATCTAAAAATTCTTTTGTGACTATGCCTTATCTTTATAACTAGATTAAAAATACTAATAAAACCAAGGACTTTGGTACATACATGTATGCATGTATATATATATATATATATATATATATATGCACATATATTTTATCTTGTAGTTCTATCATCATAAATATAATAGAATATATTTCCCAGACACTTCCCATTTTTATATGGACAATGAGCATGAAGCAGCTATGGAATGGTGGGAAAGACACTGGAGTTAGAATCACAAAATTCAAGTTTCTGTGCTGGTTCTGAAGCTATGGATCAAGAAGCTACTTACTTATCCCTTGAGTTTCTTTGGCACTATGAGGAAAAACAGAAGACCAAAGGGCTTTGGGCATTTAAAATGCATTTTCCTGGGCCTGTGGCTCTTAAAGGATGTGTTTACTTTTAATCAAAAAACATAGGCCTGACCATTCCCTTCCCTTATTCACTGACGTGCCCTGGTATGGGACAGGATGGACAGTGGAGAAATATTTGGAAAATGCTCTTCCAGTGAGAATCACAATCATTTTAGATTCTGAGATTGTTTGGGGTAATTAAAAGCTTTGTGCGACTTCAAGGAGGGAGTGTCTTTGTACATATCTCCCTATGATTCTGGTTACTGGAAGTTATATTTATTAATCTGAAGCCAAGAACTGTTTTCTTAAAATAGGGTATTCATTTCCAGTAGACAAGAAAGGAAAATACCAAGATTCACAGATGACATCAGCTCTCCACAGTCTATTTATAAAACCCACCTTGCCAAATTTCTGAACCTTATAATTACTTCCTTCAATACTTTTCTTATCACAATCAAATAATGAAAGTCCTTACATTGCTAGGAATTTGTGTAATGCCTTTAAAGATAATACAATAAATGTTTACTTTTTGACTATCCTCCAATTGCACAGAAGTCTGCTTTTCCTGTGATAATTCACACTAATTGACATATTTTTGTTTAGCATGGTTTGACTGCCTTACTAAAATGACTATACATTTTGGCTCTTTGCCAAGGCAGTGGATCAAGTCTCTAATTTAATCCAAATCTGACTCCTAGAAGCTCAGAGGGAAGTCTCTGAAGAAAAGAAAGGAGGACAAAACCTTAGAGAGATTGTTCCAACCTAGTATTTAAGTCAGGTGGGAGCATTTAATTTGTTCACTAAAGAGAGCAACATAATCTCCAGGGGTGAGAAAAATGCAACTGTGCCTGTAGATAAAGTTACTGTACTGCGCACTTAAAAATATGTTAAGAGAGTAGATTTCATGTAAAGTGTTCTTAACCAAAATAAAATAAAAGTCAAATAGTACTTACATTTGTTTAACTCTTAACACATTACCAAGTGTTTTCTTATCCCTCATCTCACTGGAGACTTCCAGCAATCTTGTCAGGTAGGCAGATATTGTTGATCTTAATTCTATAGATACAGAGATTGTTATGGTTTGTGTCTAGATATCTTCCCAATATCTCATGTAGTCATGGGGGATGGGCTTTTCAGAGGTGGCTGAATCTAGAGTTTGTGATTAACTCATGGTCCAGGGCTGGGATTAATGTTCAAGTGCTACACCAGCCCTAGGGCAGGTAGTCTGCTGACAATAAAAGGAACAGAAAGAGGTTTTTCCCTCTCCTATCTTACTCATTTTGCTGTCTTCTGCCATCATGAACTGTTGCCCCTCTTCCCTCTGCCCCCTGTCTTGGATCTTGCTGATTATGGACTGAAACCTCTAGGAGCCCTGAGTGAAGTAAACCTTTCCTCCTTTAATTTTGAGTGTCAGAGGGCCAGGAGTTTGGCTCAGTGACTTAAGCGCCTGTCTGACAGGTGCGAGGTTGTGAGTTCAATCTCCGGTGCCACAAAAAAAAAAAAAAAAAAAAAAAATTTGGGTGTCAGGTATTTTGCCTCAGCAACAAAAGAAAAGTAACTGATATAGAAGCTAAGGCTGAGATGGTTTTTGTCCATGCTCAAAGTTACACAGCTTTAGTACCAAGATTTTCCTAGACTAAAAGGAAACTTAATATAAAAGTTTGAATAAGAAATAAACTATTGGCTTATATACCTGAGAAGATATAGAAGATACTGCAACTTCTTCCGAATGTCCATTCTCTTTTCTCTTAATAGGTCCCTTGATTGTTGTTCATTATCACTCTCCCCTCTACTTTCCAACTTGAGCCCAAGTACTTTTGGAGGTGATAACTTTGTCACTGATTTAAGGAGCAGAGCTTATGGCTCATGTTTACACTGATCTGTACAACTGTATTGCCTGACTGAGTTACTGCTCAAAGATAGGCATGTGACACTAACCGAGCCAATGAGAAGCAAGGAAAGTTTGGCCATGGGTTTCTAGGAAATAATTTTCTGAGAAACTACCTGGAAGAAACTATTTGTAGTCTATGAAATGTAAGGGAGTAGATGCGAACTAGCTGCCTTTTACAACTCTGTAGAAAGTCAATTTTATTTTTATATTTTTTTCAAATCCATTTCATTTTAAAGAGAAGAAAAATATAAAATAAAATATCAAAACATGTCAGTCAGGGGCAACAATGGTACATACATTGCACATTGTCATCCCCAAATCTTTCACCCAGAGCACAAGACATCTGCATTCAATTGTCCAAACAATACCAGCACAAATCTTTCTCTTCAATGAACTAAGAGAAATCAGTAGTATAACTATCTTTTTTATATACATATATATCTATACATATACATATACTGTTTCTTTCAGTTTCTCACGCTAGTGAGTCAACACGTGTTTACACATGTGTCTGATTTATTTCACTTATGAGTACAGTCTCAAGTTGCATCCATTTACCTATAAAAATCTTATTTATCCTTCTTTATGACTGAGTAGTACACCATTGTATAAAAATACCACATCTTTTTTATCCATTACTCAGTTGATGGGCATTTAGGTTGTTTCCAAGATTTAGCTATTGCAAATCATGCTGCTGGTGTACATATATCACTGTGGTATGATGTTTTTAATTCTTTTGGGAAGATAACCAGAAGGGGAATAGCTAGGTCAAATGGGACCTCCAGTCCTAGTTTTTTGAGGAATCTCTACACTGATTTCCACAATAATTGCACCAGTCTACACTCCCACCAACAGTGGAGAAGGGTTCCTTTTTCCCCACAGCCCCTCCAGTATTTGTTATTGCCCAATTTCTTGATAATAACCATTCTTTCCAGTGTAAGGTGGAATCTCAGTGTTGTTTTTATTTGCATTTCTCAAATGACCAGTGATGCTGAATATTTTGCTGTTTGTATTTCTTCATCTGAGAAGCGTGTATTCATCTCAGATGCTCATCTTTCCATTGGGTCTTTAAATCTGGGAGGACTGATTTTTTTCAATTCTTTTTTTTTCAATTTTTTTTTATTTTAAAGAGGATAAAATCAAAGAAAACAAAACAGAATAAAACCAATAAAAATAAACTAGTATAAGTGATACAGAACTTCAAAACCTTACAAAATCAACAATAGTTACCATAATGCCTTTTGTTGTCTTCAAAATAGCTACAGATACCTTCAGACATAGTAAAAATCAAACAGAACAGAATAGAATAGAAATGATAAAGATAAAATAATGAATGCAACAAAGGACTTCAAAACAAGTCAATAGTAAATCCTAAATGGCTATCATAATATGCCTTGCTATCTTTTAAATAGCTGTTCATGACATCAGATTTAACATAATCAAACAAAACAAAAAAGAGTAAAACCCAACCCAACAAACCAATGAAAATGATACGGTTTCCAGGTGAGGATTGCTTCCAGGTGAGGCCAGGTTGTCCCTACTCTGGCAGTAGCCTGCACATGGTGCTGGTTTCCAGGCAGGGTTCATTTCCTGGTGAGGCCTGGTTCTCTCCCTCCACAGTCTGCGAATGGTGCTGACTCATGGAGAGAGGCTTGGGTCTGGCTGTCACCACTCTGGCAGCAGCCTGCACATTTTTTTCAATTCTTCATATGTTCTCGATAGTAATCCTTCATCTGAGAAACAGGTGGCAAACATTTTCTCCCACATTGTGGGTTGTCTCTTTACTCTATTGGTGGTTTCTCTTGCTGTGCAAAAGCTTTTCAATAGGAGGAGATACTAGTTGTTGATTCTTTGTGATAGTTCCTGTGTAATTGGGGTTTTGTGTCTTGAAGACACCAATGTCGTCAAGAAAGAAAACCACTTTTTATTTTATTTTTTTTTTATGTTTTATTTTTGCGGCACCGGGGATTGAACTCACAACCTCGCACCTGCCTGACAGGCGCGTAAGCTGCTGAGCCAAACTCCCAGCCCTGGTTTTTCGAGGCAGGGTCACACTGTGTAGCTCAGACCGGCCTTGTGCTCGCGTTGTAGCCCAAGCTGGCCTCGAACTCACAACGCTCCTCCTACCTCAGCCTCCCGAGTGCTGGGATTAAAGGCGTGCGCCACCACGCCCGGCTGAAAACCACTTTTTAAATAAAGCTGAAACTGGATAGTGCAAAGGATCTTTGATGACATCACCAGACTAATGGGTCAACTAATTCTGAAGCACAACCTACTCTGAACTTCAGATTCCTTAGCCATGAACTAATCTAGTGTACTTCGTGGCAAGTAACAGAAAATCCAACTCAAATATTAATGGATCTCATGTTATTTGCCTGAATACACTGAATATATAGTTAACAGTAATAAGAAGTAATGATATAATCTAATAACTACATGAAGGAATTCATGGAATGGAAGAAAAAGCTGCAGAAACTAGGTCTTTGGAGACTGAAATCTGGGTTTCCATGGCACCTCAAACTTTGAATCTCTTCATTTCTCACTCTTCGTTTCTCTCGTTCTCTTCTATTGAAGATATATTTTTTCCAATGTGCAGCAAGAATTGATTACTTGGGAAGAAGGGAAAAGATTACATGTATATAGGTATATATATAGAGGTATAAATGTAACAGAGATCAGGAGTATAGCTATCTATATATATCTATATATATATACAAGATAGATAGCTATACTTCTAATCTCTGTTAGTTCATCCAAAAGAACAGTTTGTACTTTCATTGTTAGATCAAATTTTTTGTGCCTAAATCTTGTAACCTGAACTACTTCTAAGATAACAATATGCAATATATTAATTAGTGTTAATTTCCTATTTTTTTGAAATTCTGTATCATTTCTATCCTTTTATTTTTCTGATTTTCTTTTTTAAAATAAAAAAACCAATTGATCACCTGCCACCTTACTATATCAGTGAGGGTCCCAACAGGAAAGGGAGGCTTTTCAAATTGCATAATCTAAGAGGGGTGTAGTAAATAGACTATTTACAAACATATGGCTAAAATTACCAGAAAGGACAGTGCAGTGCTCCAGGGTTGGAAATAGCCTAGTGGGATGTTTCCACTTCTGAGTCTGAAGAGATGAGGGGGAGGAACAGGTACTAGAACTAGAGATGGGTAAGGTTTCTTGGAGAGATCACATGACAAGGAATAAATCAGACTGCATTCCAACCTTAGCCTCTTCTTCCATTTTATTACCTGCTAGTCTTCTCCATAATTTAACTTCACTGAAAACTGGAAGGAAAGAGCCCAAGGATAAACTTGAATGAACTTGAATTCTCTCATGGAGTTATTAGATTATAGCATTATTTCTTATTACTGTTAACTACATACTTCATGTATTGGGACAAGTAACATGAGGTCCATTAATGTTTGAGTTAGCTTTTCTGTTACTTACCATGAAGTGTACTAGAGTAGTTCATGGCTAATGAAACTGAAGTTCACAGGCCACGCCTCTGAGGCACAGAGTGGGCTATAGAAGGTTAGAGAGTAGATTTAAAGGAATAAGTAGAAGACATCCAGTACACTACGGTTAACAACTTCTGCAGAAAGAAAAGTGTTTCTTTTTCATAGCACGAGAAAAGAATTTTAGCCTATTTAGGACAATGTCTCACTTCTTGGACCAACAGTATAAACATGTAAGTAATTCCTCCGTCATAACAAATATTCTACAGAGTTGTTCTTGGAAGACTCTATTTCAGAAAGGTTTTATTATAAAACATAAATATCACCAGGAGCAGACAGAATATTTAGAACCTACCTGGTTTTCTACTGAACTGGTTAATTTATGAAGTTAAATGCAAGGTTGGAACTATCATAATGCATCACAGAACAGAGTAGCAACATTATGATGTACATAATCTGTGTTCAAATTTCAATTATTCTACTTACCAGATCTATGAAACTGAACAAGTCTTTTATTTTCCCTAAGCTTCACCTATAAAGTAAAGAAACTTAAGATCTTATAGATTTGTGAGAGCTAAATAAGATAAAGTATATAAAACTATTAGCGCAGTCATCAATGGTATCTAGTATTCAAAGAAGAAATGGGTACTGCATATATGATGGAATACACACCATCCAAGAGAATTTGACTCAAGTCTTAAATCAGTTTTGATATTTTATGGATGTCCCATCATCTTTACCTGTTCTCAGGTGAATGCTGAAAGTTTTAAAATGTTCATAGAAGTCAGATGGGAATTAAAACACAGTATCTATTTCTGATAAACTCGGTTAGATAACGTGAGTTGACCCCAAAGGGGAGGATTTGGACCTGCACATGGGAAATGTTACTTCTTTAGAGCTTATCCAACCTGACATGTAGAAGACCAATGTCAGCTTCTTGCTACAGTGACCAGGGCAAAACAGTCAGGCAGCAAGCATTCAAGAGGAAGTAAAGCAAATAGGAACTCATGCCCTTCAGCCCTTTCCCAGAGATAGCATCAGGAATGTACCATCTATGGTAAAAAAAAAAAAAAAAAAAATCTAAAACAGTTGTAGAAATCCTTTGAAGACATCCTATACTCAAGCTACAAAAAGAGAGGAACACTGGCTAGAAACAAGCCCCAAATTACAGGTGTGGTTCAAGAACTACTGGGCCAAATATAGTGAAGATCAGTCGTGGCAGCAGCAATGTAACCAATGAGGGAGCGAAACAGGAGAAATCACATCACTCAGAGCCTCTGCCAATCCTATTGTCTTGAGACTCTCAAGTTTCTGAGCATCTCCTTTACCCAACCCTTAGGAAATTCCTGTATTAGTAGAACTTACTGATTCTAACAGGAATAAAGTTTATGCCATGAACTTTGTCCAGAATTTTCACTGGCCCCACTGAGCATTCCAAGATCCCTTCATTATCTCTCATTAGGCTTTGGTCCAGGGTAGGGATGATTCTCTAGAACTGATTAATCATACATTAGGTAAAATGTGAATTCAGACAAGAGTCTGGTCATAAAGTGACCAGACTAAAGATCTTGTAGAGGAATCACAATATTGTGTAGGCAACTAAAGTAAGATTTCTCAGATGCTGAAACTGTATAAAGTTTCATAATGATACCATAATAAGTGGTATTGGTGCACAGATACCTAAATAGGCTAATGGAAAAAAACAGAGAGCCAAAAAAATGTGCTGGAACTAGGTATAGGATAAAAATGATATTTCAAATAAATAAACAGGGATTATTCAATAAATAATGCTAGAAAAATAGAAAAACCTTACGAAAATATTTAATGAGAACTGTTTCCTACCATACTCAAAAATAGATTTAAGATGGATTATAAATCCAAATCTAAAAAGCAAAACTTTAGAACAAAGAGGTTTCTAAGGAAAAATACTTTATCATGTATGTTGTATAGCCAATACCCTCCAAAAGTGAGTGATTTAAAACAACCATCATTTTATTTGCTCTCAGTTCTGCAGTCAGCAGTTTGGGCCAGCTATAAATGGTGGGCTGGGCTGGCTCAAAGGGGCAGTGCTTACGACAGGTCATTCATTTGGCTGTAGTCATTAGCTGGATCTCCTGCACCAAGGTAGTCTAACACAGACTCACTTACATGACTGGCAGTTGCTGCTGGCTATGTCTCCAGCAGGCAAGACTTGAAAGTGTTGTGTTTCAAAACACAAGTCCCAGTGCCCAAACACTTTTCAAGTCTCTGTTTATGCCACATTTACTGGTGTCCATTTGACCAAAGCAAGTCATAGAGGTCATTCAGCCAATTACACTCGGATCACTTTCTATCTGTTACACATTGTAAAAAAGTTTTTAAATTACAAAAAAAAATATAATATAGTGTTATTATTCACATTTCTCACAATGTATTCTGTGAAAATTTGCCTTAGAAATAATCAGATTAAAGAATTTTAATCAAAGACAACATGTGGAACATGTAAGCGAATTCTGTTAGGAAAGAAAGCAGATGAGTTATAGGGGAAGAAAAAGAAGAACAGATGACCAGGTTGCTGCTCTACAATGTAGAATATTTGCTTATTAACTGTACAACAAAGGTGAATCATCAGTACTGAGTCAGCAAATGTGAAATCATTTAAAATTGTCCATCATATGGTAAAAATACAATACAGGCAGTTCAGTGTGGACATCCATTTTTGCTTGAATGACTGAAAATGAAGTACTAACAGATGAAAACAAATACAATAGAAATATATGTAATCGATAGTTAAACAAAAATACTGTAGGGTCAAAAAATTATTCTTCAGGTTTTTAACATTCTAAATTTAATGAACTGATTCTTTTCTGAAGTGGAACATTTTCAGTGTTTTTGAAATAAAATATTTTTCTCCAATGCTATTGATAAAAAGCTGGAACACAACAACTTAACATGTCATAAAAGCCACCTGTTTTATGTATGCTTATAATTCAACTATGTATAAAGAAAAACTACAAAGCATTCAGGAATTTTAAAACTGAGAACAATTGAGAGAGAAACATAATAAAAAGTCAATATCTTGATGTTCAAATTACATAGTGCTGAGAGCTATAATGGAAGGCATTTTTCAAAAGTTATACATCACCAAACTCCCTTTTCACCAAAATGTGGTCAAGAAAATAGAAGAAATAACACAAAAGGGCAGATTTAGAATAAATAAGTGACATAATTCAAATCAGTGATTCATTGAAAAACTGTTCCTAAGAATCAGAAGAATTATCAATTAAACAGTAAAATCTTTTTTTTTTTACAAAACCAACAATAGTTATCATAATGCCTTTTGCTGTCTTCAAAATAGCTGCCGATACTTTCAGGCATAGTAAAAATTGAAAAGAACAGAATAGAATAGAAACAATAAAACCAAAACAGTAAATGCAATAAAGGACTTCAAAACAAGCCACTAGTAAATTCAAAATGGCTACCATACTATGTCTTGCTATCTTTCAAATAGCTGCTCATGTCATCAGATTTAACATAATCAAATAAAATAAAAGAATAAAACCCAACCCAACAGAACAAAGAAAATGATATGGTTTCCTGGCCAGGATTGCTTCCTAATGAGGCCTGGATCTCTGCACCCCCTACCCCTGCCCCCCACACAGCCTACGAATGGCACAGACTCACAGAGAGAGGCTTGAGTGTAGTTGTCCCCACTCCGCAGCAGCTGGTGCATGGTGCTGATTTCCAGGATGAGATCACCTCCTGGTGAGGCCCCTGGTTCTCTCCCCTTGCCATCTGCGAATGGTGCAGACTCCTAAACAGTAAAATTTTCTTATTTCAGGGAACAAATACATTGCTCTACCCTATTTTTCTTTTCTTTTGAGACGCAATCTTACTCTATACTCCAGGCTGGCCTTCAGCTCACTATGTAACCTAGGCTGGCCTCAAACTCATGCCAGTGCTTCTGCCTCAGTCTCCCAAGTGCTGGGATTACAAGAGTGCACCACAATACCCAGCGTCTGCCTTTACTTCAAGTCAGTACTGTGAGCACTGAAAAATTTAACAAATAAAATCAAGTTTCAAAATATAAAAATCTTTTCCAAATTAAGAAATACAAAATAATAGCCATGTGTAGTAGTATAAACCTGTAATTCCAGCCACTCAGGAGGCTGAGGCAGGAGGATAAAAAGTTTGAGATCAGCCCAGGCAATTTATCAAGACCCTGTCTCAAAATTTAAGAATAAATAAAAAGAAGGCCTGGGGATATAGCTCAACACTCTCCTGGTTCAATCCCCAGTACTAGAGATAGGGGTAAGGGAGAAGGATGGTTCTTCATCTGTGATAAGTAGAAATGAGAATTAATTCTAAAATCAAGAGTTGGCTGTGCCTGGAACACAATTGGACCAAAAAAAAAAAAACAAAAACAAAAACAAAAAACTACTAAGGGAGTAGCCTATGTGAAAATCAGTATTTACCAATTTATTCCAAATTAGGCTGGTTCCATCCTAGGGAGCAATACCCTCTTCTAAGTCAGTCTCAGTTGTTAGTACCTATCCTTAGGGTTGATGTAGGAGATTATGTACCCAATATCCTTTGGCTTCTCTGTAAGTTTGGGACTCTGCTAGACTCACTTCAGAAAGGACCTGTCAAGGACAATGTCTAAATCAGATAGATTCTTCTACTCAAGATACCTTGATAATAGGGAACAAGGTGGAATGAAGGTGTTACTTGCCTGAGTGATGAATTGGGTTGATCCTACTCATACCCTGTAACTAGTGCCCAAAATTAACGGTAAGAAAAAAAGTGAACATTATCTACATAAAACACTTTTGTCTCACAGGTCTTTAGTTTCTCCATGTCTTGCTCACATATTCTGCAATGCTATGTATTAGCATTATGCCTCTTGTCTTAGTTACTTTTCTCAATGCTGAGACAAAACATTCAATACTCAAAGTTAAAGAGGGAAAGATTTGTTTAGCTTGCAGTTCATAGAGGCTACATGGTAGCATAAGCAGACAAGCAAAAGCAATGTGAGAGAGAGAGAGAGACAGACAGACAGACAGACAGACAGACAGGGACAGACAGAGAGACAGAGAGACAGAGAGACAGAGAGAGAAAGAGATTGAGATTCTTTCTGTCCCTTGTATCCAGTCTACTGGGATTAGGGCAGTGCCAATCCAATCAGTGGACTAATCCAGCAATTGTCCACCCTTAATTCCAGCATTGAACTATGAATCAATCACATGCTCTAGATTCAGCCACCTCCAAAAAGACTACGACCACATGAGGCTTTGAGAGGATATCTAGACATAAACCATAACACCTTTCTTCTCTACAAAATAACATGAAATGCTCAGCATAGATAAATCTACACAACCCCTAGCTATCATTACTCCCTCACCAGCCATTCCAGACTTACTCCTGTTCTAAATTTTCCTCCTATTCCTAGTCGAGCAGTTCAAACAACTTTTTCTCCCTGCAATTTCTAGTTGTCATGGTAACCAAAAACACATGTTCAGAGGAAAAAATCATATAGCAAGGCTAGATACAAAATTTGAGTTATCTTCAACTGACTTCCTGAGACTACTTCCTTTCTTTCATCTTCAGTGCATGTAATAAATAAACTACAGTCTTTGTGGTTTGTTTTAATTATTTAACATGCTTAGTTCAAAAAGGGTATGTGTTGGAGGAACTGGCTTACCCTGTTTAAAAGAGGTTCATTGCCAGCCTCTAAGACTATTTGCTTTCATTACTTCAGATGTTTAAAAAACTCATGAAAAAACTTCAAAAGTGACTCACAAAGGATTTTAATGAAATTCTACTCACTGCAGACAAACGATATCCCCTTTCTTTCATTTGTTCTTTCTGTTTTTGGTTTTGTTTTGGTTTGGTTTGGTTTTCCTCTTTGGTAATGAAAGTTGAACCTAGAGCCTCATGCATGCTAGCCAAGTGCTCTACCTCTGAGTTATGCCCCCAGCCCTTTTTATTTTTTGAAGCATAGTCTTGTTAAATTATGTAGGATGGGCCTAAACTTATGATTCTCCTGCTTTGGTCTCCCAAGCAAATGTCATTTCTTGATAATAGGGAATACTTAAGTAAACTTACATAGTCTGTAGAGCTCGATCTTTGCTTACTTTGCTCTGATGGAGATCAAACATAGCAACAGTTTTTCCAGGTGTTCAGTGACAACACAACACAGAGAGAATAGGCTTTTCTTAGGACAGAGTTTACACTAATTATTTGAACAGGTACTGGTACTTCAAGAGGTTAAATTATTATTACCTCTAAAATAAAGGTTTGTGCAGTCAAACAGAGGTTAAAAAAAAAAGAAAAGAAAGAAAACAAAAGAAATAAGCACCTACTAACCTCTTCACAAACTCGTTTCTCTTAAGGTTTCTATGGGCAGTGAATGATGTTTTAGTGTCCTCCCCAGGATACATTTATGATACCATTCATTCAAGAGCCTAGGAGAGTGTGGCCTGTCCATCTCTCATTTTTCTGGGTCTGTCTCTCTGCCCCTCTATCTGTTTCTGTCTCTCTCTGTCTCTGTCTCTTCCTCTTCTCTGTCCCCCTCTCCTTCTTATTTCTCTCCCTTTCTTTTTTTCCCCTTCTCTCTCTGTCTTTCAGATATCAAACGAGTGTCTCCAAATGTGACTTCTACCTTTTACTGTACTGGCAAAGCCCCACTTTTGAGGAGGTTCCATCTTCCTGCCCAAGGTTCTCTATCACCAACCCCAGAAGGCAAGAGTGGCTGATCTAAGGCATTTATGTGATACTCACCTTGCCAGGGATCAGTTGAGCATGTGTCTAATTTGGATAAATGGATAGGAGTAGAAATTTGCCATTGATCTAGGGAAAGTGTTTCTCCAACTAATAGAGACACACAGTCTCTTTCTGCCCTTGAACATCATAAGGCTTAGATGTGAGGCCTGAGAATGCAGTAGCCTCTTGCAACCCTGAGAAAAGAGGTGACACAGAGAGAATGGCAGAATTCTCCGCCATTGAATAAATCAATCCTGGATTGGCTTCAACTTCTTATTATCAGAAATAGTGTTTCCCTATGTGATTTGTTTCAGTTTTTTTGTGTGTGTTTTCAGTTGTGCTGGGGACCAAACCCAGGCCTCACTCATGTTTGGCAAATACTTTACCATTCAGCTACATCCCCAGCCCTGTGTTCCCCTACAGTTGTGGCCAACTAAGTTAAGGTTTGTTATTACTTGCAACTGAAACATCCTAACAAAATGTCTCACAAGTTTCTTCTGGATAGCTAAGGGATGAATACAAATTATGTTTTCTACCTAGTTTGTAATAAATATAACTGATAGAAATAACACCGGAATAAAACTGACAATGAATGATTAATATGTATCTCACTTTTTCCTATGGAAAAATTCAAGACATTCAAAAGTATCTAAACTTCTATAGGACCTCAGGAGGCATCTGAGTAACATGCAGTAAGTGGCTCAGCCAGCTAAATTCCCCGGAAAGCAGTCAGCCAGCCTTGCCCATTCTCCTGTTGCCCCAAGAAGGCGACAGAAAGCATGTTCTCAGAAAATCAGCCTGCAGAAACCCTGACAGCAGGCAGGTGACTCTATCCATCCACTCTGGCCACAGGAAGCAGGAGGGCAGCCTGCCAGAGCAGGGCAATCTCAACCCCGTGGAACGCTATGGACATTGATGGTACCTCCTACGTGAAACCTAGTACACCATGCCCAGAGCTGCCAGCAAACTTGCTCCACCTAAGAAAGCTGCACACCATCTGATGATAAAACCCCACAACCCCTGTAGCCTAAGCCACTGAGATACCTGAAGATGACAGATATCACTGACATTGATCATAGCTGAAAGAGGTACACGGTCACTACAATTAAGCATTCATCTGTTGATGTCCTAGGTTTAATTCCCAGCACCATGGAACAATAAAAACACCCATCTAAAACCAAAACCCAGGCAACATTTTCAACCAACATATCTCAACACATTGCCAAGAGAATGTCCTTTACTATGAAAGCCAACCTATAAAATTAGTAGAGGCAATTGATCTGCCAGATACACAAATAACACAGGGATGCAAAAAGCATGAAAATACAAGGTGACATTAACCCCACCAAAGGAACTCAATAACTCTTTAGCAATAGACCGTAAAGAAAAGGAAACCAATAAACTGCCTAAAAAGTAATTCGATCTAATGATTTTAAGAATGCTAAATGAGGTTCAGCTTTTTTCCATGAATACAGTGATACCTCAGTTCATGAATTTAATTCTTTCCATGATTCTGGTCACAGATCAAATTTCATGAGAACTGAACCAAACTCAGTGGCTAGGTTCAAGGTTGACCCTGTAGGGAAATTTGATTTGGTTCTCATCCAACTTAGTTTGTGGCCAGAATTGTGGAAAGAATTAAGTTCATGAACTGAGGTACCACTGTGTTTACAGACAATTCAATAAAATTAGGAAGACAAATCATGATCTGAATGAGAAATTCAAAAAAGACCTACATGTCAAGAAAAGGAACAAAATAAAAACCCTTGAGCTAAAAAAAGCCCAATAAATAAAATTCTAAAAATACATTTGAGAGCCAGGGAGGTTGAGGCAAGAGGAACATGAGTTTGAGCCTAGGTCTGCCACCACCAAATATAACTGACTCTACAGCCATTGATTTCATGTCCTGGTCATCTCCAAGCCCTCTGTGTTTTATTTCCACTCAGCATGGGGCAGGAAAGGCATTGACTAACTGACAAACCTGATCATGGGTGAGACCAACCCCCAGGTAGAAAGGGTAAGCCTAGAGGGTTGACAGGTCCAGACAGAAACAATGGACCAGGCAGTAGTGCTGATCCCAAGAAAACTCTCGGACTATTGTAAACTGCAAAAATAGCACAGGATTTTTCCTTTAAAAGTGACTATTGCATGGCAATCTAAAATTGGAGAAGACACCCAGTGCAGCACCTATCATATTTGAGAGAGTTTAATCAGGACCCATTTTAGGAAGGGATTAATTGCATACAACTGAGTCACAGAGCAACTACACAACAACTGCACTTCAGAGTTTCCAGTGTTAAACTATGACAGTAACTAGGTCAGAGACAGCCAAAAGGGACAGTCACAGAGAGGGTATGGCTAGAAATAGGCCATTTAAGGAGTTTAAACTTAGCCCAGGAAGGGCACAGGACCCTGTCCTCTGTGATAAGAAGCCATGTCTCACATGTGTGGCTTTCAGGCGCTGCTGAATCTGAAATGCTGGCATCAAGTCCAGGATATATGGACAGAGGGCAATCAGGAGTTGCTGGTCAGGGAGTCTTGCAAACTCACAGTCCATAAAACTAGACAGAGAAAAACTATGACTTCCTGGATTCTAAGACTGCAGATCCTGGAAAGAAGCCATTCATTCAAGAATACAGGGGAAGCCCAGCCCCCATGCGCACCTGGGCCGCCACTGGGGCTCTCCTGTAGGTAGCCAGTGCGAGCTAGGAGAACCAGCCAGCCACACTTTGAAGAAGCCACAAGTATCTGGAGAAGCCTGCGCCACATTCCACTGCCTCCTGGGGAACCTGGGTTGGGAGAAACCCAGGTGCCTGACCCATCCCCTACACTGTGGATGGGTAGCCAATGTGGGAAACTCCTGGGACCCTACAACCTGCTCATCTGGAAGAACCCAGGAAAATACCAAGACAGAGGAGAAAAAGGCAATCTCTGACCTCCAACCCACACAGAACAAGTCCAGCAGAAATGGGCATGGAAGAAAGCAGAAGTCGCCACACCTAAAATTTCTGGGATGATGGCAATTGAAGTAAAGAAACTACCTCATGAGTCTGTATAAGAAATCAGATCAGAAATAATATCTCAGGTAAAAGAAAAAGAAATGAGAAACATAATAAAAGGGTTGTTGAACATATCTAAAGAAGACATAGATTAAAAAAAGAAGAGCATAAGAGAATGAGGATAACCTTGAATGAACAATACAGAGAAGAATTGGAATGCATGAAACAGACACAAAGAGATATCCAGGAAATTAAAAACTCCATGGAAAGCTGGCACAACTGCTTGAAAGAGACTGAAGATAGACTTTCAGACCTTGAAGACAGGATTGCAGCTAGTTATTGCAAAAGGAAAGATCTCTTAAAAATAACAAAGAACCAGGAAATACAATTCCTGGTTCTTTGTTATTTTATAACAGCTGCAAGACGATGCAAAGAAAAATAATTTAAGTTGACACGTGTCAGCAAAAAAGCAGGAGTCAACACAAATGACATAAAGAGACTACAGAACTAATAGCAGAAAACTTCCCAAGCATGGGAAAAGGACCTGACATTCAGATAAGTGAGGCATATAAGACTCCAACTAGCCATAACCAAAATAAATCTACACCCAGACATATAATAATCAAGATCCCAGAAATTCAGCACAAGAACAGAATGTTAGAGGCTGCTAGTAAAAGGAAACAAATCACCTATAAAGGAAAACCTATCAGAATCACGACAGACTTCTCAACACAAACCGTAAAGTCAAGAGCTTGGAGTGAAGTATTTTAAGTCCTGAAAGAAAATGACTTCCAACCCAGATTGATGTACCCTATGCTTCAAAATTAATGGAGAAATAAGATACTTCCATGACAAAGAACAACTAAAGGAACTCATGACCACCAAACCAACTCTACAAAGAGCACTAAAGGGTATTCTAGAGAGAGATAAAAATGACCACAATCCTAGGAACAGCAGCAAAGTGGGATCACTGAGCAAGGCAGACAATTAAATGGAGGAGAAAAGTAGGGAGCCAACGGCAGGAAAAAAGCATGGCAGAGATGAACCAGTGCATGCTGGCTACAACCATTAATGTAGATGGCCTCAATTCACCAATAAAAAGAAATACAGGCAGAGTGGATCAAGAAACAAGATCTATCAATGTGTGCTATACAAGAAGTGCATTAGCTCAAAATAAAATTCATAGATTGAAATTTAAAGGAGAGAAAACAATGCTCCATGTGATAGGGAACCGGAAAAAAGCAAAAGTAGCTTGCTCATCAACCACAGAATGGATAAGAAAGATATGGCATTTTTATACAATGGAAACCTACTCAGCTATAAAGAAGGTTAATCGGGAGGCCCTTGTGGGTAAATGAATGCAACTTGTGATCATGCTCTTGGATGAAATGGCTCGGACTCACACAGGTGAACATCATGTTGTCTCCCTAGTATAAAAAACTGAAGGAGTTAGTGGGCTCCAAAATGTAAAATAGATATGGTGAAAGTAAAAGGGGAGGAAATATCTATAAAGGGAAGGTAGTAGCCATTGTTAATTCCCTATTTTTTTAAAGTTCTGTATCATTTTCATTGTTTTGTTTTGATTGGTTTTATTCTGTTTTATTTGGTTTGATTTTATCATCTGATGGCATGAGCAGCTATTTCAAAGATAACAGGATATATCATGGTAGCCATTGTTATTTCCTATTATCTTGTTTTGAAATCCTGTATCACTTTCATTGTTTTGTTTTAATTGGCTTTATTCTGTTTTAGTTTGTTTGGTTTTATTCTCTTAAAAATAAAAAAATTTAAAAAAGAACACAGGGGAATTTTGTTTAATCATTTTACTTTTCATTGTTTTTTGTGGGAGGAGTTGGAGATTTTTTCCTTTTTTCTTTTAATACTTTCCTTCTCTTCTTATTTTCTTTTTTCTTTTCTATGTTCTGATTTCTTATTTTTTGTTCATTGTGTTCTATTTTTATCTAATTCTATTAATTTCCTTTTTCTCCTTAATAGAATATTTTCTCTTTTCTATCCCCAATCTCATTTCCCATTGCTTAATTTTCAAGTTTTACCATTTTTAGTCTCCTGTTTCCCACCTGCTCCATCTTTGTAGCATAACCATTAAGCTTTATTAATCTGAAGATAGTTACTTCTATGCTATTACTGCTGAATTCTATTATTAGTGGAGGTATAGTTGCTACATTTAGTAGATATTTACTGTATGACAATGTTTGGTTTGTCATAGTGTTTATCATTACTATAGTGATAGATCTCTTTTCTATGACAAGGGTGCTACATTATTGGTTATTAAGATATGTCAATATCCAGTTCTTTTTTATGCTATTATGTTATGGGTTTTGTTCTTATTTCCAGGATAGCATAGTTGTTGCTATTATTTTTTTCTCTGTATGTCAATATCTGAAAGGTCTTTGTGTCATTAATAATACTATGGCCCTTTCTTGATGAACTAGGTGCTAAGCCAATTGTACTGCATCTTCCCCTCCCAAACTAGTGGAGGTGGTTGGATCTCCGGACAGAGGCAAAGAAAAGCCTATAGTTTGCTATACTCAGAGAGCATCACTGAAAAAAGTATACACTAACTAAAGAGATCTCCATACTAGCCACATAGTCTTTTAACTATAATCAACTCACAAACCTCACCACTCAGGAACGCATGCACACACACATGAAAATATACAAATGAAACATAAAATTACAATTAGACAAGATGAGAAAATGCCTCCACATACTCCTAACTCCCCCAAAGAAAGCAAAAACTACATAGCTGAATTATACAAAAGAGGAGATAAAAAATAGATCAATAAAGTGCTCAGTAAGTTCAAAGAAGATATCACTAAACTGAGAATGGACATAATAAACAAAATGATCAGTGAGTTTATAGAAGACTGTAGTAAAAAGCTAACTGAGATAAACAAAATGATATAAAACATGAATGGCCAGTTTAGCAAATAACTAGAGTTGATGAAAAGGTACTAAACAGAAATCTGAGAGAGTAAAAAGTTGATTGAAAGAATGAGCAGCAGAAATGACCAATGTGAAGACAGAGTTTCAGAACTAGAAGACAGGGCAGATGTCAGTGGCCAGTTACTCAGAGATACCTTAAAAACAACAAAAGAACATTAAAAACTAGATCCAACAGCTTCTGAATGATGCAAAAATGACTAACCTAAGATTAATTGGAATTAGTGAAAAAACAGAAAACAACACAAGTGGCATACAAACACTCTTTACAAAAAACAGCAAAAAACTTTCCAAATATGGGGAAAGAATTTAACATACAGATAACTGAGGCATATGAATCCCAAACAGCCATTATCAGAAAAGAACCTCCGCATGATACATCATAGTCAAAATCCAGAAGTGCAACAAGAGGACAGAATCTTAAAAGATGTTCAGGAAAAGCAATGAATCACTTATAGGGGTAAAAACATTACAATTACAGCAGATTTCTCAGCACAAACATTAAAGGTCAGAAGAGCTTGGAATGAAGTGTTTCAATTCCTAAAATAAAACAATTTCCAACACAAACATATATATCCTGAAAAGCTATCTTTCAGAATTTATAGAGAAATGAGGTCTTTCCATGACAAAGAGCACATCAAGAAATTCATGACAACTAAACCAGCACTCCAAAAATTCAAGGATTTCCTAGAAAGAGAAAATGAAGTTAAAAATGACAAAAAGTCTAATAGAATGACTATATCAGGCAGGGTAAGCAGTTAAACAAAAGGGAAGAAAGGAAATCAGCAACAGAAAAATGATGCAATGACAGAAACAAGTCAATATTTTCAGTAATGACTCAATTTGAACAGTCTCAACTCCCCAGTCAAAAGAGACTGTTTAGCAAACTAGATCAAAAAAAAAAAAAACCCAAAGGTATGCTGTATACAAGAAAAAGATTTAAATCCAAAAAAGAAATATATAGACTAAAAATAAAAAATGGAAAACAGTATACCATGGAACGGAAACCCAAAAATAAGCAGCAATAGCTATCCTATTTTCAGACAAAGTGGACTTAAAGCTGGGTATCGTGATACATGCCTGTAATTCCAGCACTCGGGAGGAAAAGGCAGGAGAATTTCTGGGAATTTTTGGCCAGCCTGTGCTACATGGTGAATTCAAGCCCATCCTGAACTACATAGTGAGACCTTGCCTTTAAAAAAAAAGTGAATTTCAAGTCAAAACATCAGAAAGGGCAAAAAAAAAAAAATAGTCACTATATACTGGTTAGGAGGACAATTAAACAGGAAGAAACAGCAATTATATTTTATTTACTAAACACTAGCCTACCCAAATTCATAAAACAAACAACACTGGACATAAAAGATCAGATAAACATCAACACAACTACAGTGAGTATTACCTCAATACTCCACTGTCACAATTAGGTCAAATAGACAAAAGAACCAACAAAGAAATACCGGTTAAAACAAATCTTTGAGAACAGGTTAATGCTGTCTTAGCCACACAGCTCTCGTATTCTGCATGCACGTAAAACCAGTGCCATGTGGATGATGCCAAGGTCTGCTCCAGGTGGAGCAGTAACCAGACTTCCCTCTCTCTTGGATGTAGGGGTCAAGTATCTGTATTGCTGAGCACTCTCTGTCCAGTTCTGAATAACAAATTCTCTAGGTCACCACCATTTTGGAACATGGTGCTCTGTGTCTTTCTTCTCAAAGCAAAGACTTTCACTTTTGCAATTTTGAGGCTGCAAAGGGTGGAAACTTTCTGCTGCTTCTTGTGATGCCCTCAGGCCATCTTTGGTATTCTTCTGTTCCTTCTCAACAATGGAGATCTCCTCAGCTCTATCTTTGAAGTTCACAGCTTTACTCGAGCTTGTTTTCTTGCCAAACTCACATTTTAAATCATTCTTCTGGGCTCTTTGCTCTTGATTCACAACATAAATCTGGCTAAAATCCCCCAACAATAGCTATGCCACCACTTCAACATTCAACTGCCTTGAAATTTCTTCTACCAGACTAATTAATCCACCGTCATTAATTCAGTCTCAGGTAAAATCTCTGGACATAACCAAAATATAGACAAAGTTTTTGACAAGCCATAACACAGCATCTGGGGTCCAACAACCAATGAAGTCCTTCTTCCCTGCAGAAACTTTCTGAGCCTGGTCTTCTCTGGCAGAATTTCTATCAGATTTGTGATCTTCTGAGCTGATCAGAATCTCCCATACAGAACTGCCTAAGGTGTTCCAGTGCTACTCTTTCATGGAACATCTCAGAACCTTTTCAAACTCTTCCCACAAGCTATTCCCAAAGATTCTTGAACCACAAGGCTAGGTAAAGTCACAGCAATGACCCCACTTGTCTGGTACCAATTTCTGTCTTAGTTACTTTTCTCTCATTGCTGGGACAAATAACTCAGTCCCAGAATTAAAGAAGGAAAGGTTTATTTTTCTCTCAGTTTGTGGAGGTTTCAGACCATACTTGGTTGGCTCCAAGGTAGGGTGGGATGGCTGAGGGTCAACCATCATAGTGGTGGAAGACAGTAAAAGCAACAAGAGCAAAAGGGGTGAAAGGGAGAGAATACTCTTGCTGTCCTTTATATTGCATGTAGACTACCCACACTAGAGTGAGTGTAGCACTCATACCCATAATCCCAGCACTAGACAATGAATCAACCAGAAACTAGTTCAGCCACCTCTGAAAAGCAACCCTGCATGACTGCAGGAGGCTGTGAGGTGACATCCAGACACAAACCATAATATCAGGAACAAGACAAGGATATCCACTATCATCACTCTTGTTCAATATAGTACTTGAAACATTAGCCTGAACAGTCAGGCAAAGAAAGAAATAAAAAGAGAAATGTATGGAAAGGAAGGAGTCGAATGATCATTATTTGCAATGACATGATCCTCTACATTGAAGATACAAAAAGTTTCACTAAAAAGACTCCCAGAATTAATAATCAAATTCAGCAATGTAGCAGAATGCAAAATCAACACAAAAAAATCACTAGCATTCCTGTACATGAATAATAAAACTCACCCAGAAAGAAATCAGGAAAACAATAGCATTCACAATTACGTCAAAAAAATTAAACACTTAGGAATTAACCTAACCAAGGAAGTGAAAGAACTCTGCAACAAAACTACAGTACTCTGAACAAGGAGATCAAAGAGAACATCAGAAAATGGACAGATATCCTTTGTTCCTGTACCGGCAGAATCAATATAGTCAAAAGAGTCCTACTTTCAAAACTGATAATACAGATTTAGTATAATCCCAATCAAAACACCAACTTCATTCCTTTCAGAACAAAAGAAAACAATTCAAAAATTCACATGGAATCATAATAGCAAAAGCAATCCTGGGCAACAAGAGTAAAGCATGAAACAACACAATCCTGAATTTCAAGTTACATTCCAAAGCTATGATGACAAAAAGAGCTTGGAACTTGCACAGAAACAGAGAAGTGGATCAATAGAACAGAATAGAAGATACAGGAATAACCTAAGCACATTCAGTTATATGATTTTTGACAAAGAGACCAAAGATATAAGCTGGAGGAAAGATAGCCTCTTTAGTAAATTGTATCAATCAGTGCAAAGCAGAGAAACAGATTTATTACAAGATTACAAATATATAAGAATTTACCAGATTGGCTTACAATGGCCCACTCACAGAGTCAGGTGTGGAAGAGTGAAAAAGTTCTGTCTGCCCACTGGGGATCCAAAGGATTCAGTAGAAGACCTGGAGCTCACTATAGTGTCCTAAGTGAGTCTGTATCAGGAGGCCAAAGAGTCTGCAATAGAAGGCTGAAGAGCTGGTGCTGGAGGCTCAAAAGTCTGCACTAGAAGCCAGAAGACAATGTCCAAGGTGAAAGTGAAGACTGGAGCTCTTCCAAAGAAAGCAGGAGCAGTCCTTCTTTCTTCATTTCCTTTTTTTTTTTTTCTTATTTTAAAGAGGATAAAACCAAGAAAAATAAAACAGAATAAAACCAATCAAAACAAACCGGTATAAGTGATACAGGACTTCAAAACCTTATTAAATCAACAATAGTTACCATAATGCCTTTTGTTGTCCTCAAAATAGCTGCAGATGCCTTCAGACATAGTAAAAATCAAACAGAAGAGAATAGAATAGAAACAATAAAACCAAAACAGTGAATGCAATAAAGGACTTCAAAACAAGCCCAACAGTAAAGCCAAAATGGCTACCAAACATGTGTTGCTATCTTTCAAGTAGCTGCTCATGCCATCAGATTTAACATATTCAAACAAAAAAGAGAATAAAACCCAACCCAACAAAACAATGAAAATGATATGGTTTCCCAGGGGGATTGCCTCCTGGTGAGGCCTGGTTCTCTCCCTCCAGAGTCTGTGAATGGCACTGACTCACAGAGAGAGGATTGGGTGTGGCTATCCTCACTCTGGCAGCGGTCGACACACAGCGCTGGTTTCCAGGCAGGGATCACCTCCAGGTGAGTCCTGGTTCTCTCCCTCCACAGTCTGCGAATGGCCTTCATTTCCCTTTTTTTTTTTTTTTTTTTTTTTTTTTTTTTTTTTTTTTGTGGCACTGGGGATTGAACCCACGATCTTGTGCCTGCCAGACAGGTTCATTTCCTTTTTATACCATTCTGGTACTAATTCTTCCTAGGGTGAATCTTCCAACCCAGAACTATGCTGAGCTAATTTAGTTGGGTGTTACTCAAATTGACCCAATCAATCAACTATCACAATCCACCCCTTGTCAATTTGACAACCTGACATATTTCTTTAAACCATAGTCTCCAGATACAAAGACAAGATCATAATTATGCCTAACATGTTATAATTATCCTGGCTACAAACATAATTACACCTAATATGTTACAAGTATCCTGTGTACAAATGGAAGCACATTAATTCTCTGCCCAGAATAGAAGGCAAGTTTCCTTTGAGTGATACTTACTGTTACCATTTTATAACTTGAACATTATAACGTAGATTTAAGGATACTTAATAACAAATATTTTCTATCAACATTATATTACACTGGAGTCATATGAGGAAAAAACTATTACAATACAATTCTGGTTTCTGTAGTAGATCATGGAGTCATAGCTGGTATTTGGAACTACCTTCTTCTACTACCCATTCCTGTATTCCCTTGGTCTTCAGCAAGCACTTCAGCAAGTCTTGGTTCTTTCCCTGGTGGAGTGAACCATTCCTTCATTTTGGAAGGTTATGGGCCATTTTTCCTTCCAGAAAAAATGCACTAATAGGTGCACTGCTTGAAGTTCTGCCCACTGTGAAGACTTCCCTTCACCACTGTCCTTCAGAGATGTTCTGGAAATGGGTTGTAATACTGCAGCTGTTCACTTCCTAGTTGTGCCTGCATAATGTGCAGAATCATTTGTAAACTAGTCCCTAGCCCACTCTTCCTCAGACAGCTGCTTATATGGTACATTCCATGAGGCCACAGATACATGCTGGGAAACATAAGGCAATATAGCAGGAGTAGGAGCAATGGACATTTGGGTAACTTCTTCATGTAACTTACTTGTGGCCTCTGGACCTGCTCTGGCTCAAACATCTATACAATTTCCATTTAATGATAGACTGTTGCTATATACATCCAACCTTAGGAAACCACATCTGGTACAGCAGCTACAATCTGAGTCACCACTTGATTCAGTTTGCTGTAATCTACTATAATTCCCCAAGTTCACCCAGAGTCTGCACAGGTCAAATGGAAAAATTAAATGGAGATGTGGTGGGGACCATCACCCCAGCATCCATCACATCTTTGATATCAGCACTGATCTCCACAATCCTTCCAGAGATGTGATATTGTTTTGGGTTTATTATCTTACCAGGTAAAAACAACTCTGATAGCTTTCATTTGGCCTTTTCAACCATAATAGCCCTCACATTATAGGTTAAGGAGCCAATGTGAGGACTCTGTCAAGTACTAAATATATCTATCCAAATTATGCAGTCTGAAACAGGGCAAATGACTACAGAATGGATTTGAGGACCTCTTTTACTCACTGTGAACCAGATCTTTGCTAAAACTCCATTGATCACCCAACCTCCATAGGCCCCTATTCTTATTGGAGGGCTACAGTGATGTTTTGGATCCCCTGGAATTAGTGGTAATTTAAAATCAGGGTCCAGTAGACCCCAAAATGTCTGATCATTTCCCTTCCCCCAGTATACAGTCACTTGGGCAAAAAGCCTTAGGTCTCTTTAGGGAAGGATGGGAGAAAGATCAGCTGTATAAATTTTTAGTGCATTGGGGTCCTTTGCCAAGGTTATGTGGCCTCCCTTCATCCAAGGGGTTCTGGGTCTGTAAACTGGCTCAAGTCCAGGAACTGGTTGAGCAGCCATGATTCCCTGTAACTATGATTTGAAGTAGCTTTCTGATCATTTGCCCTTAATTTTTTTCAGTTATATAAATCTAGTGAAAGTTTTGTAGGTTTCCCATCTATTTCACTTTTGGAAACAGGGTGAGGGATCAGTCAAAGTTATAGGTCTACACATGTCAGACCATTCTGATCATTATTCTGCTTCTGCTATCCATTACAGTAAGCACATGAACCCTGCCTTTAGTGATTAAGTGCTGCCACTTGACCTCTGCCACTCTGGGATTTTGTCTTAGTTTCTTTTCTTATTGCTAAGACAAAATACCCAACACCCAAAGTGAAAGGGGGAAAGGTTTGTTTTGGTTTAATTTGTAGGGTCTTCAGTCCATAACCAGCTGGCTCGGAGGCAAAGTGTTAGGGCAGAGGGCAGCAAAGCAGAAGGTAGCAAGTAGCAAAGTAATGAAGCAACAAGTGACAAACAGTGACTCTCTTTCTGCCCTTTATATCTTAACAGCCAGGGTGGGGCAGTTTTAATCCTAGCATTGGACCATGAATTAATCCCAGCATCACATCCTTGATCCCAGCAGCACACAGCCTAGATCCAGCCATCTCCAGAAAGCCCACCCATGGCCAGATGAGAGTGAGGAGACATTTGGATGCAAGTCATAACATAAATGGTGCTTGGAAAACTGAATATCCACATGCAGAAGATTGAATCTCGATCCCTATGTTCTAAAATAAAATAAAAATCAATCAATCTAAATGTTATAACAGAAATACTTAATCTGGTTGAAGATAAAATAGGTGAAACTCTTGAAGTCATAAGCATAGGCAAGGACTTTCTGAGCAGAATACCACATGCACAAGAAATAACATGAAGAATTAACCAATGGGATCATATAAAATTACAAAGTTGAATCAGCACCATATGCAGACCAGGGGCAGAGAGAACAAGGCCACACCAGCAAACAAGCCCAGTCTGGGAATCAGCGCCACGTGCAGGCCACTGCCAGCCTGGAACAGCCAGACTCCAGCCCTTTCCAGCATGTGGGCTGGCAAACAAGAAGTACCAATCCCCATACACACACATGCCTTGCCATAAGTGATCAGCTTATTTGGAGATACACAGGCTGTGATGCTAGCTATGGAGGTGAAATGCAATTGGAGGCCTGTGGTGCTTTGGTGTTTCACTAATATTGCAGGTCTAGGGCCAGCAGTCCGATCATAGGTTCAGCGGATAAAGGTATGCAGTGTGGCATCTAGCATGGATCTCCTTCTGAGGGTTGCAGCTATTGTTGATTCCCTATGATCTTGTTTTGGAAGTCCTATATTGTTTCCATTGTTTTGTTGGGTTGGGTTTTATCCTCTTTTGTTTTGTTTGATTGTGTCAAATCCTATGGCAGGAGCAGCTATTTCAAAGAGAGCAAAATATATTATGGTAGCAATTTTGGATTTACTGTTGGCTTGTTTCGAAATCCTTTATTGCATTCATTGTTTTGTTTCTACTGTTTTTATTCTGTTCTGTTCTGTTTGATTTTTACTATGTCTGAAGTTATCTGCAGTTATTTTGAAGACATCAAGAGGCATTATGGTAACTATTGTTGATTTTGTAATGTTTTGAAGTTCTGTATCTCTTGCACTGGTTTGTTTTGATTGATTTTGTTTTATCCTCTTTAAAATAAAAAAAATTAGGAGAGGAGAGAAAAAAATTTAAAAGTTTCTGCACAGCAAAGGAAACAACCAGCAGAAGGAAGAGACAATCTACAGAATGGGTTAAAAAAAAACCGGCAGCTATCCATTGGACAGAAGACTAATATCTAAAATATATAAAGAACTCACAATAATTAGAACTCCAAAATAAAAGATTCAATAAAAACTAGGGCAACTGAAATGAATAGATACTTCTCAGAAGAAGTACAAATGGTCACTGAATACATGAAAAAAAAATTCAAAATGCTTGGCCATTATAGACAGGCAAATCCAAACAACACTGAGATTCCATACTCCAGAGAAAATACCTATCATTGTGAACTCAAAACAACAAATGCAGGGAAGGCTGTGGAGAAAAAGGAAACCTATAATACTGATGGGAATGTAAACTAATGCAACCAGTATGGAAAGTCCTCAAAAAAATAAAAATAGAAATTCCATTTTACCCAGTTTTTCTTCTAAAAAGAGTTAAGGACACCATATTACAGCGATACATGCATACCCATGTTGACAGCAGCACAATTCATAATAGTTAAATCTTGGAAGCAGCTTACATGTCTATCAACAGATGAATGGATAAATAAAATGTGATATTTATTCATAAATACCATACAGAAGGGTAAACTTGAGTCATTCATAGAAAAATGGATGCATCTTGAAGTCATAATGTTAAATCAGGCACATAAACCTGGTTTCTCTTATATGGGAAACCCAAAATATAAATAAAAAATAAAAGATAGATAATAGGAATAAAGGAGATAGATCTTTTGCAAAAGGGATGGAGGGAGGAGAAAGGGAGGTGAAGGAAAACAGGATGAAGAGACAAGATATGTTATGTACATTTACCAACTTCCTACAACGAAAGTAATCATTATGCATTGCAAACATGTACTAATAAAATTTTTTAAAAGAAACTAGCAAGCTTATTCTAAAACATATGTAAATGTAAGTGACATAGTAAAGTGAAACAATCTTGAAAAATAATGATAAAATGGAGAATTTAGGCTACCTGACTTCAAGATTTATCAAGTTCAGTTCATGAACTTAATTTGTTCTATGATTCTGGGAAAAATGGCCACTTTTGTGTTCATGTGGTAAAGATGGCCATGGTCATGTTCCTCACCCCACATGGAGTTCATGGATGGAAGCAAAATGTTGCCAAATGCTTCAGTTTGCCAATCAAATTATTTGGGAACAGAAGTGTTCATGAATTGAGGCATTACTGTACCTTTCTTTAGGATACTTTCCACAGCAATTACAGTCTGGATTAAGTGCCCTTCCTCTGTAATCCAATAGTATTATGGGCCATTGCAATAAAGCATTCATCACAGTGTGTTTCTTTTTTTTTCAGTCCATTTGAAATGCTTTATTGATGTCCTTTTCTAACTACTGATTTTTTTTATTTTAAAGGGAATAAAACAACAATAAAACAGAACCAAACAAAATATTAAGAACCATACTGGATTTCAAAAACAAGACAGAAGGAAATCCCCCATAGTTGCTATATTGCATACTAATATCCCCTAAATAGATGCTCAGACTACTGGCTTTAGGCTTGCAAAGTCAATCAAACAATACAAGCATTCAGTTAGTTTTTTGTTGTTGTTTTTTACTTCAGTAGCTCTCATCTCAGCCTGTGTTCCTCCAAAACAGTCAGTTGCTTATGGGTGGGAGGGACTTAGCTCTTGTGTCCCAGCCCACATGTTGGCTAGCTAATGGGAGGGGGGTTGGTTTCTTGATTCTCCTCCCAGTCCATATGACTGTTGCTGGTTCACAGAAGGCGGTTGGCTTCTTGATTTCCCTCTCAGCCCGCATGGCTGCTGCTGGCTCAGAGAAGGGGGCTGGTTTCTTGGTTTTCCTCCTGGCCCATGACTGCTGCTAGCTCAAAGGAGTGGGTTGGCTTCTTGGTTCTCCTCCTGGTCCACATGGCTACCACTGCACGATGTATACCTATGATATGGTATTTGTTATCTTGGCTTCATAAGGGCAGGAACCAAGTTTAAATGTCTTGTTTATTCCCAAATCTAAAATATCTAGAAAGGTTACTGCACATTGTAGACATGCAAGTATTCACTGCATTAAAATGAACTTAAATAATTTATGTAAAAGAGTTAATATTTTAAGAGAAAATTCAGAATCATATAACTTGATTCATTAAATTCAACTCTTAAAAATCTAATGTCCTAAACATTTTTGTAGTATATTACCCAGTAGTTTTTCTCTCAAGAATTTAGATATATGGAATAACGCAAAAGGTAAAAATACCTTTATGGATAAAGGTATTCAGTGCTGTTTTTATTTATTATAGGCAAGAAAATGGAGATCAGCTGAGTCCTAAAAAATTACTGTCATTTAAAAAATATCACAGTAGATCAACTTGACATAATATTTTACAGCCATTAAATGATTATCAAAATATACTATTTCCTAAAATGGCTGACTAGATCACTTGTACCAACCATGTTGCTAAAACTAAACAATAAAGCGCAATAATTTTTAAAACTTCTTTTAAGTCACAGAGAAATTATAGGCTCTGGGTAATGCTTCAAGTATTATTTTGAATAGCAGAGGTGGTAGTAGATATCCTTGTCTTGTTTCTGATTTTAGGACGAATACTAATAGTTTTTCCCCATTTAGTATGATTCTGGCTATTGGTTTGTCATAGATAGTCTTTACCATATTCAGGTTTGGTCATTCTACCTGTTTTCTTCAGGATTTTTATCATGAAGGGGTGCTGGATTTTCTCAAAAGCATTTTTCTGCATCTATTGATATGATCATGTGGTTTTTTTACCTTGCTCCTGTTTATGTGATGTATTACATTTATAGAGTTATGTATGCTGAACCATGAGAGGTCAGTTTCTTAAAGAGATGTACATACTGAGTAGAGAACTACTGGCCTGTATTAGAGATGGGCAAACTGTGGCCCATGGAACAAATTTAACTTGCTACCTGCTTTTGTAAATAGAGGTTTATTGCAACACACACAACCAACAGGTTTAGAAGAATTCTCTTCCTATTGGAAGAAAATAAACAATAATGATTAGCGTGAAAATTAAGGAAAATAGAAAAGCAATAGAAAAAAATTGATGAAACCAAAAGTAGGTTCTTTGAAAAGTTCAACAAGATTGACAAAACTTTAAACTGAGAAGAGGAGGGAGACAAGGATGATAAGTGGGAGAAGGGATTGCCAGATGCAAAAACAAGAGAGGGAAAATTATTACCGACTGTACAGAAATAAAAAAGGACTATACAGGAACACTGTAAACATCTGTATGCCAATAAATTCGATAACTTTAATGAGATAGAATAATGCATGACAAGAATGAATTACCATCAGAAAACTACCCACAAAGAAAAGCACATTCCCAAATGGCTTCACTGATGCAATCTACCAAACATTTAAGGAAAAATTAATACCAGTTTGTGAAGAAAAATTAGGTAAGTAGAGAACACTTCTCAATTGTGTTTATGAGGCTAAAGTAACCAGACAAATAAATCACAAGAACACAGAAGAAAAAAACAAATATATCACAAGAAAACTGCAGAAAAATACCACTTATGAATAGGGACACACAACCCTTTAAAAAAAAACTAGCAAACTATATCCAGGAACATATAAAAATAATGTTACATAATTACTAAGTGGAATGTAAGTTTGGTTTAACTGCCAAAATCAAGGATCAAATCAATAAAATATAAAACTCAGGTGATTATATCAACAGATGTAAAAAAGTATTAGGCAAATTTAACACTCATGATTAAAAAAACACTCAAAAACTAGAAACAGAAGGGAATTTCATAAATCTGGTAAAGGGTATCAACAAAAAACCTACAGTTAGCATTTTATATACTTAATTGTGAAAAACTGGGTACATTTCCCGATAAAATCAAATGGACAAGATGCTGTGCTGGTGCCACTTCTCAGTATTATATTGGAAGCTCTAGACAGGACAATTAAGAAAAAAAAAAGGAATCAAAGTCTTCCAGATTGGAAAAAAAAGAAGTAAAATTATTTCTATTCATAGGGGACACGGTCTTATATATAGGAAATTCTGAGGAATACAGTAATAAATTATTAGAACTTATAAATGAATTTTGCAGGATTGCAAGATACTTTATACAATCAATTATGCTCCATACACTTGAGATGAACTGTCTGATAATAAAACTAATAAAACAATCCTATTCACAATAGCATCTAAAAAAGTGGAACAAGAGAAGTGTTAAACGTATGCCCTGAAAAGCCACCAAATATTGTTCAAAGATATTAAAGATCTATAATTAGAAAAACATTTTATGTCCATAGACCTGAAGATGTAACATTATCAAAGCGGTGATATTACCCAATCTGATTTATATATTTAATGTAATCCCCCCAGTGTACTACTTTACTTTTTCATAGAAATTGACAAGCTGATTGTAAAATTTATATGGAAGAGTGTATTAGTTAGGGCTCACAGTTTGTAGAGTTTCCAGTTTATATTCAGCTGACTCCAAGGCAGGGTAGTATGGCAGAGGGGCATGGTAGAAGAGGCTTGCTTATCTCATGATGGTGGGAAGCAAAGAAAGGGATCAAGGGAGAAGGGTGAGAGACATTTCCAGGCTATGCTTCTAGTGACCCATTTCCTCAAACCAGACTTTACCTCCCAAAATACATTTAGCTATAAACTCACCAGTGGACCATCAAGACTCCACAATCCAGTTACCTCCCAAAAGTCCTACCTATGAGTACAGTAGCTTTGGGAGGACATCTAGATATAAAACATAACAAATAGTAACATAAATTTGTTAAAACAATCTTGAAAAAGACCAAAATAAGAAAAATCATATTTCCAGATTTTAAAACTTAATACAAAGCAACAGTAATCTAGACTTTGTAGTACTAGCCCAAAGATAGGATGTATAGACCAACGGAGTTCAATTTAGAGTCCAAAAAGAAACTCATATGTTTATAGTCAACTGATTTTCACCCAAGCTGCCAATGCCATCCAATAGAGAAAGAATGCACAAGTACCTCAGTTCACAGACTTAATTTGTGGAACAATTTCTGTGATTCTGTGACCAGAATCATGGAAAGAATTAGTTCATGAACCAAAGTGCTACTGTGGTCTTTTTAACACAAGGTACTGGGACACCTAGATAGCTGTGTTCCAAACAATGAGGTTAGACCCCTTTCCTCATACCATATATAAAAATTAATTAAAAATGGATCAAAGACATAAATATAAGAGCAAAAAATATAAAGCTTAGAAGAAAACACAGGATAAATCGTCATAGGATTATTTACATATATGTACATTTTTTACACCGAGTTATATATTTCAAATGGGTGAATTACATGGTGTGTGAATTACATGTAAATAAACCAATTGAAAATGTAATAAGTCTACGGCCATACCACCCTGAACACACCCAATCTCATCTGAAAATGTAATGAGCCACTCACTCTCAGGCACCAGTCTTGTACTTCCAAAAAGGGAGAGTAAGTGTCGCCCTTAAATTCACCCTGAGTTCTTCACCTTGCTTCATTATAATCCTGGTTGTATTTTGCATCCATTCTCCATTACACAAAGATACTTACCTTTTATTATTTTTCTATATTCTTGCCTCCAAGGAGGTTTTATGCAATAGGGTTAAAAGTAGAAAGTGGTTTGTGAGATATTTCCTTTTCTCACACAGACTCTCTCATAGAGTTTATGACAACTATCTTTGCGAACAAGAAAACACTTAGTTTTTTCCAGATTTAACACAGAGCAGAATGAGCATTTCTTCAAGATTTAAAGTGATAGAATCCCTGAGCTCTACCTGGTGGTAGGACTTCAAAGAATTTCAAGATTTTAGAGGAGATGGTTATGTGGTAAACCTAGACAGAGGCTTTGACACTCATAGCTTCATACAAGTTTCTTCATAATTGCTTATATGTAGCATCTAAGGGAAAGGTGACAGACTTCCAGCATCAGGAGCCAGTTAGCCCCTAGACAATGCAGATGTTAGCAGAAAGCTTGATGAACTAGACCTGTATACTCTTTCTTTTTTTCCAATACCATATAAAGACAGAAGAGGGAACCCTCTGATAGTGATTTTAAAAATTCATTTCTTGCTACCTTAACTGAATGTCTTAGTTACTTTCCACTCGTTGCTGAGACAAAATACCTGATGCCCAAAATTAGGGAAGGAAAGGTTTATTTCTTACAGTTCTCAGGGGTTTCAGTCCATACTCAGTTGGCTCCAAGGCGGTGTGGCATGGTGGGCCAGTCATTCATGGTGGCCACAACAGTAAGGCAAACCGGAGAGAGAGAGAGAGAGAGGACACACCTTCCATACACTGAATGTTGGCTCCACCCCTGGGCAGGTGCAGCACTCAGATTGCCAGTCCCAGCACTAGACAACAAACCAATCACAAATGCCAGACTCAGCCCCATCCAAATTACATGAAGCCTTGTGGGGACACAGGATCAGACCAATACATTCCACCCTTGGTCCCCCAAGGAGTCATGTATATCCTTTATACAAAAGACATTTAGTCCATTTCCAAGAGTTGCCACAGTCCTAACAGTATCAGCAATGCTGAAAAGTCCAAGATCCAAATCTCCTCTGAGATCTATGGCAAACTCTTATTTGTAACTCCCTGTACAAATGAAAACAAGGTTAAACCCTTTCAACATATAAAGGCACAAGACAAATATTACCATTCCAAAAGTTACAAATGGGAATGCAATGCATTGGAACCAAAGCAAGTCCAAAACCCAGCAGGGTAAACATTAGGTCCTGGAGTTCTGCTCTCAGCATCTGAAGCAACCTGGCTGCAAGCTCCAAAAGACTTGAGTGATTCCACCCCCATGGTGCTTTCAGGGGTTTTAACTTCCATAGCTTTCCTTAGATGATCCATGTTCATGACTTTTTCAAACTTCTGGGTTTTCCATTGTACCACTGGCTTCACCCTTTCATCTTTACATACTGCCCTCTGCAGTCGGGGTGGAAGCGGCACATTTTCCTTGCACTTTAAACCACTGCTATGTGGATGCCACCAAGGTCCACTGCCAGCTTGTGCAGTAGCCAGGCTTTCCTCTCTCTTGGCTGTAGGGGTCGAGTGCCTGGATCACTGAGCTCTCTGAACCTGATTGTGAGGAAAAGCTTCTCTATGTGGCCACCATTCTAGAATCTGGTGTGACCACCACCATTTTTAAACCTGGTGCAGCAGCCACCATCTTGAATCCTCCTGTGGCCTCTGTCACCACTGTGGAACATGGCCCTGTGCAGCTTTTTCCTCCAAGCAAAGTCTTTCACTTTTGATGGTCTGAGGCTACAAAGGGTGGAGGCCAGCTGCTTTCTGGAATGCCCCCAGAACATCATTTTTATTTCTTTGTTCCTTCTCAGCAATCGAGGTCTCAGCTCTATCTTTACAGTCCACAGCTTTCTGGCCAAACTCATACGTTTTAAATCACCTTGCTGGGTTCTTTGCTCTTGATTTGCAATATAAATCTGGCTAAAAGCCCCCAACAATAGCCAGGCCACCACTTCAACATTTGGCTGCCTTGAAATTTCCTTTGCCAGACTAATCAGTCCTCTGCCCTTAATTCAGTCTCAGGCAAAGTCTCTGGGCATGAACAGAATGCAAACAAACTTTCTGCCAAGCCATAACACACGTCATCTGGAGTCCAACCACCAATGCAATCCTTCTTCCAGCAGAAACCGCCTGAGCCTGGTCTTCACCAGCAGGCTTTCTATCAACCTTCTGGCCTCCTGAGCTCTGACCACCATCTCCCATAGGGAACAGCCTAAGCTGTTCCAGCTCTATGCATTCAGGCATCATCTCCAAACCTTTCCAAACTCTTCCACAAGCCATTTCCAAAGGCTCTTGAACTACATGGCCAGGAATAGTCACAGCAACGGCCCCACTCCTCTGGTACCAAATTCTGTCTTAGTTACTTTTTGCTTATTGCTGAGACAAAATACCTGATGCCCAAAATTAGAGAAGGAAAGGTTTATTTCTTACAGTTCTCAGGGGTTTCAGTTCATACTCAGTTGACTCCAAGGCAGTGTGGCGTGGTGGGCCAGCCATTCATGGTGGCCACAACAGCCAGGCAAACCAGTGAGAAAGAGAGAAAGACAAGGCATGCCTTCCTTACACTGTATGTCAGCTCCACCCCTGGGCAGGTGCAGCACTCAGATTGCCAGTCCCAGCACTAGACAATAAACCAATCACAAACGCCAGACTCAGCCCCATCCAAATTCCATGAGGCCTTGGGGGTACACAGGATTGAACCAATACACTGAATGAGATTTTTTTTTCTATGTAGTACCGGAGAATTGAACCCAGGCCTTCACATTGAGCTCCATCCCCAGCCCTTTTTTCAATTTTCCAAATTTAGAGAGACAAGGTCTCTCTAAATCACCCAGACTGGACTTGAATTTGCAATACTCCTGCCTCAGCCTCCCAGAGTACTGGGATTACTGGCATGTTCCAATTAGACATTTTTAAAACAATAAAGAAAATAAATAGATACTTTTTACACATTTGACATTTTTCTGTTATATTTTTTGCCCTAAGGTATGTGAATGGGATCCAGGGGCACTCTACTACTGAACTACATGCCCAGCCCTTTCTACTTTTTTAATTTGTTTTTCTGGAATGGCTAGTAATTTTTATTAATTTTATAAGCCTAAGGTAAAAAGCATAGGCAATAACTTTTCCTAGTCAATAAAAAGCAATTTTACTATTCACTGGTAATTAATATACAAAGCAAAGTTGGAAAGTTTTTACTAAAAGCAAAATATTTAGAGAAAATAGACATTTATACAAAATTATAAAATGCTCATAATCAGAATAAGTACATTTTGAGGAAAGTACAAACTCAATTTATAGAGCCAGTTAAAGCCTTAAAAATTTTAAGTGGAAACTGAAATATGCAAAAATATATAAACATTCTACAAAAGATGATTAATTTTTTCCTAAGTATACTAAAGCTATGAAACATAAGGTGACACAGGAAGGTTGAAGTCTAGGAACTCTTTCAAGGGTATTTCCTTTCTACACACTGCTTCCCTCCTTCTTCATATTCTTGTTTGGAAATTCACATCTGTTGAAAGGTGCCCAAAGAAGCTAGAATGGAGCCATCAATCCATGAATTAAACCTCCGTTCCACTGATGTGTTATATGCAATCAGTTTCAACCGCATGCTTGGAGAAGTCTTCTGAGATGCTCTCTATTCAACCTATCAGTAAAACTCTGTATTAGTGTGTTTCCTCCTGCCACTATCACACTGCCATAGAGACCTGGTGTAATATCAATATCTCACATTCCAATGCTTGTAGTGACAACATGACTGACTCCCAACATTGTATTTCTTGATAACCCCTTTACATTGGAAGGATCAAATAATTCTTCAGGAATTTTTAGCCACTCTACACTAAAATTATAGTTGTAGCCATTAGGAAATTCATACTGAACAGTTGGCATCTGTGCAGCTACTTGTCGTAAGTTGAATCCAACACCTGAACTACTGAAGCTTGAAAATCTTGGCTAACACAATTACACATGTAATTGTGCCAAGATCTTGTAACCCGCAGCAACTTCTCTTTTTTTTTTTTCCCAGTTTGCTGGAGATCCTTCATGAATAGCTTCCCATGCCATTTTTTAATGGTGAGATGGCCTCCATATTCTCCCTCGGAACACACAGGACATTGGTGTCTATGTAGTAGGTGGGACCACCTTGTTTGCCTTTATCACCATCTATTTCCATCAGTGTGCTTCCATCATCTCTTTCTACCACCACACCAAAAGCAGTGGGGAACTCCACCTTGGGGGAGTCCTCACCAGCATAACCAGCTCTTACAGTATTGGATCCAATGTCAAAACCAGGGCTCCAACTTCATCCTTTTCTGGTTAATCTATTTCAGTTCTTTGGTTTCAACTTCTACCTCCCCCATACACTATGCCACTCATGGCTGCTGTCGACGCAATTCTTAGGCTAAAGGCGACCGAGTGAAGTGACTGCAGCGGCTGCTACTGCATGTCTACTTTTTTAATTTTTAGACACTAGCTCAATAAATTTCCCAGGCTAGCCTTGACCTTGTGATCCTCCTGCCTCAACTGCTTAAGTACAGGAATTATAGGTGTGTGCTACCACACTTGGCTTATACATTTTTATTTGTAAATAATTTCAAAGTTACAAAAGTGAAATAATACTAAGAATACCTATATATACTTTTCCCAGATTCACCTGTTGTATTAGTATCACTTGCTAACCGAGCGTGCCACTGGAGCTCCCTAGATTCACCTATTGTTAACATTTTCCCTATTTATGTTGCCATTTATTACTTATCTAACTATAAATATGTATGTTTGTATATAAAACTTAAAAAATACTTATATACACAGTATTTTTCTGGACCATTTGACACATATAAATGTGTGATATTAAAATATAAATTCCACCACACATATTTTGTATATGTTAATACAATATATAAATACACATCTTATAGTGTAGATCTCAAATATTCACCAAAAGCCCATATATTGAAGGCTTGGTCCCCAGCCTGTGGCTCTACTGAAAACAGTAGAACCTTTGTGAAGTGAAGTCTATTAGGAGGAAGTGAGGTCACTGAGGACGTGCCCTGGAAGGGGACATTGAGAACCTGAGTCCTTCTATCTCTTTCTCTTTTGTTTCCTAACTACCGTGAAGAGCAACTCTGCTGTACCAGAGCTCCCTACCATGAGATGGTACCTTGCCACAGGCCCAAAAGCAGCAGAGCCAACCAAACATGAACTGAAACCTTTGACATTATGAGCTGAAATAAATCTTTTTTTTTTTTCCTTTTTGAGACAGAATCTCACTATGCAGTTCAGGCTGGTCTTGAACTCACTTTGTAGCCCAGGCTGGACGAGAACTCACAGCAATCCCTCTGCCCCAGCCTCCTGAGTGCTTGGATTACAGGCATGTGCCACCCTTCTGTTTATTCAGCTGATTTATCTCAGGTATTTTGTCACAGCAATAGAAAGTTAATCCAATACATGTTAACCTATATGATAATAGGTTATACATATTAAACACATTAATTATAATTAATTTATTATACTATCATGTACCACATATTTGGGTCAAAAGTGAACTGCTATATACAACAGTAGTCCCATAGATTTTATCACATAGTAGCCACTTTTGACATTTACACAATGACAAAATCACTTGATAATGCATTTCTCAAAAGGTGTCTCTGTTCTGAAAACCAAAATTAGAATCGACAGATTTAACAAACAGAAATACAGAATGCCCTGGGCAGGCTGCAACAGAAATGAAGTTTTTGAGCTTTCCTTGACTAGGAAAACTACTATACTCCCCTTCTGGACACACTCAGATATTGTTCTTAGATTTGATGAGTTCTGGGTATTCTTGCTTACTCTTCAATACCTAAAAAAATAAGCCTAATGTGCTGGGCAAGATTTCTAGTAACCAGTTAATGCCTGGCATGATCTTACAGATAAAAGTGAAGCTTGATTGACTCTGGTATTTAATTAAACCTTGTATTTCTCCTGTCATTGCCCTATATTCCATCTCCTAAAAGTTCTATTTGATTTGGCAATATTGCTTAGAATTGTCTTATAAAAACCACTTATAAATTTTAATATGTCATTGTTGGATCTTATTAAAATGTACATACTAATCTGGTAGAACTAGTTTAGGGTCTGAAAATTTGTATTCCTTCATAAGCTCCAGGTGATGCCAACACATTGGTCCTACTAGTGACAGGCTATGGCCACCTACCTCACAATTAATAGACATTTTTATGCAGGTACATAGATCCTATCCCAGTGTACTGACTCAGAATTTCTGGAATAGTGTCCAGTAATATTTGCTACATTTTAAACATTCTCCTTGGGAGATTTGAGCATGACTGGAATATTAGTTTAAAATGCCGCTCCCTTTTTTTTAACTTGCTTATTTTGTCCTAAAAACTCAGTGCAGATCTTACCTTCTGCCTGATGCTTTAATTGAACATCTCAGACATAATTTAATAGTTCTCTGTAGCAAGAATTTGCCATTTATCATTGCTTATATTTTAATTGCATACATCCTCTCTTTGTAGGGAGCGGTGAAACAGTCTCACGGCTGCCGCCCCGTCTCTCCTCCCTTTTCACCGCTCCCTACATCTCTTCAGATAAATTTTCTTTCTTTTTGCTTGTTTTTGTTTTGCTTTGTTTTGTTTTTTATTATTTATTTATTTATCTTGAGACAGGATCTCACTATGTAGCCCAGACTGGGCCTTGAACTTGCAGCATGCAATCTTTTGCCTCAGCCTCCTGAGTACAAGAATTATGGGCATGCACCACTATGCCTGGCTAGATTTTATTTCTTGAAACAAACAATTATGTACAATCTTGTACCCTCAGCTCCTAGCATAATGCTTAGCACAAATGTTTAATTAATATTTATCATGGACAATAATGGTGATGACAATGGAAGATGAATTTCTCTATGGGACACATAGGTTTCTCAGGCCTTGTGGGATTTAAAGAAACTGATGACACCATTAAAAAAAAACAAAAACGCTCAAATGATTAGGAAAAACTGCAGCTCCCAGTGATGCCACATTATTTTTCAGGAATTAGCACCACAATTCTTTTGTACCTTGGCAGTTTGTACTTTATTAAAGTAAATGGCACTTTAAAGGAAAGAAAGCAGTATTTCATATTTATTATGCCTTTTATCTTTGAACCTCAAACGTCTCTAAAACCATTTATTAAGTTACAGTACAACCATGCTGTAAATGTTATTATGCCCTTCATTCAAAAAAAGCTGACAGAGAAAACTTGCAAGACACTTAGTCAAAATCATAGCCGGTATAAGAAAGCCACATTAAGAAACTCAGGAATGGCTGGGTGTTGAACTGGTAAGAACTCAGCATTTCCCAGACATCCAGTTATGCGACTGGAAAGGTGAATAATCCATGAAGAGAGGAGGCAGAGATGAGACGAAATTGAGGATTATTTCTATTCTGGAGAACCAATTTCTATTTCCTCTGTATTTCCACTGTCATTGCTGTATGTAATTTATGACGCTTGCACTAATATTATAGGTAAATACTGACCATTCTCCTTAACCACTTGTCTATTTTCGAGTCATCCTGTTTTCCCTACCTCCTAATCCACTGCAGTAGCAAAGCAAAAAGAACTGCCAGCTGAGGAGCTCTGACGAGTTTGAAACCCTAGTTCCATCACTCAAGAACGCTGGTTCTTAGAAAATTCGGCTCACTTTTCAGTCAGTTTCCTCTTTTATGTGTAAAATGCGAGTGGGTCACACCTACTTACCTCACAGGATGGTTGAAGCGATAGAACGCAACTTGTCAACTGTAAAATTACAAGGATACAGGTTGTTCCTTTCCTATGTCACTCCTTTTTAAAATTAACTTACTGGCAGGACCACAAAGCACAGCAAACCAACAGGCACAGGGCTTGTCGGTAGAGGTTTCTTCCTCTAAAAAGGAGGGCGCGGGCTGCTGAGAGTCCTCTATTCGGTGGTCTCCGTAGTGCCCAGGGAACGAAAAGAACTACAACTCCCGTGAGACCGCGCGCGGGCACCCGCCTTTCCCCGACCCGACAGGAGCGTGCCCTAAAACGAAGCTGGTGGCCTAAAGCGCGCGCCGGAGACCTGCAGAGACCGAGTGCTGAGGCGTGCGCTCCTGGCGGCCGTGCCAACAGATGGCGAAAAGGGGATGCGTGGGAGTGTGGGGATGATAATAAGGTTAAGACGACTGACGAAGGGCAAATTAAGCAAATAAAAAGAGCCATGCGCCATCTCCACACTACCACGGCGGACCGTAAACTGATGGTGGTGTGGGGACGGCGGGAGCGCGCTCCCGGGCTCGCGCCTCAAGGCTCGGGGACTCGAATTGGCCGGCGGAAAGGGGCGGGGCCACGGCGCTAGGGCGGGACCTTGAGCCGTGAGGGCGGCGGCGGCGGCACTGGCTGTGGCTGTGGCTGTGGCTGCTGCGACCCAGACATCTGGGACTGTTGTTCTGTAGCCGCACGCTAGTTTCAGTCCGTTTGCGCAAAGATCCGGACCTGGCCCACTGGTGAGCGGGCAGCTGTATCGGCTTTCTCTCCCAGTTCCCTAAGCTGCGGCGGAACCTGGCACTAACTCCCTGTGGTTGGTGTCCAATGCCCTTCAGTGAGGAGGGGGCGTCCGGACCCGGTGAATACGACTAGGCCCCCCCAGCGCGGAGTCCTCGTCGGCCCCTCAGGCCCGCACACTCTTGTCTGCCTGCCATGGCTGAAAACGCTGAGGGAGACGTGAACTCCAACCTGCTCCACGCCCCCTACCGCACCGGGGACCCTCAGCTAGACACGGCCATCGGGCAGTGGCTCCGTTGGGACAAGGTGGGTACCAGGTCAAGCCAGCATCTTCTCCCTCCTCCCACACACAGCCCGCCCTTTCCGGTGCCCACGGGGGCTCCACAGGCTTCCAAGGATATGGCTTTGGCCACCGCGGGGGTCGGCAAACCGGGCGTTGCCACCTGCCTATGCCTGGGCTGCCTCCCTCCCGGCGCCTGGGCTGGGCAGGGACACCTGCAGTTGCTTCCGTTTGCAAAGCGCTCAATCCAGTCGTCGCCCCTCAACCTCCCCTCTCATCCTCTTCCCTTACAGTCCGTGTCATCTCTCAAAATACCCATTCTCAAAAATAATCACCATCGTAAGTTCTACCCCTCACAGAGCTATTTCCTTTGCCTGTTCCCCCTTGGCTTCCTTTTCTGTCAACCTGAAAGTGGTTTCTGGTCCCCTTCTTGGGTGTTTCTAACCGCTATCCGCTTTGGTGCTGCTCTGGAGTGTTTCCAGCTCCTGTCGCTAAGTAGTTGCTGGTCTTTACCACTCCCTGGTATTTTCTGGTGTCACCTTTTGCACTTGAGAAAGGAGAGGGTTTTCTTAACCCTTTTTTTTCTCCCCCCCCCCCGCTTGCTGACGTTACTTTTTGAAACTATCCTGTCCAAAGAACCCTGTTTTGCAGGTTTTATAAGGTAATCCTGATACGGAATTTTTTCCTTATCCCCTCCTCATCTGCTCTCCTCCTGTCCTTGTGCAGGTTTATGGGATGTATTTATGAGAGTCAGAATTAAAGTACAGCACAGCTATCTCATTTGTAAAAGAGGCCCTTTGAGGCTGCAACAGAGGACTATGATCCAGGTTTTTGCTTTGTCAAATGCATGAAATACATTTGTTGAGGTAGAGAAAGCAGCACATTTGAAACTGAATTAACAATATTGAATTAAAGGGTTTGTATGGTAGTATGTGAAATCATGTTGTACAGAAGAATTTCTGAATGATTAGCTTTCTGAAAGGGTTTTATTTTCACTTTGTTGAGTCATTGATGCATTCAGAATAACAACAAAAAAGACCACTGGATAATGTTCTAAGCCCCATTGAGAATAGGAAATACTAGTGGTAAGGAAGGTAGGAAGGGTTCCTGTCCTCAACAAACCTTCATTTTACAGGTAAGGAAGATCAACAAATAAGCAATTATAATGAGATATTTGATGTTCCTTGATCATATGCTTCTTAGACATTCAAATTCTACTAGAGACTAAACCATTATTTTTTTGTTGTTTGTTTTGTTTTGTTTTGTTTTTTGTTTGAGACAGGGTCTCATTATGTAGTTCAGTCTGGCTGACCTTGAACTCACAATCCTCCTGCCTCCCAAGTGCTGAGATCACAGGCTTACACCATCATGCCTGACTAAACCATTGCTTCTTTAAACCTTAAATTGCTTACAGATCATCTGAGGGGTCTTAAAATGCAATTTATGATTTAGAGGCCAGGTCTTTGGGGCCTGAGAGTCTGTCTGAGCAAGCATACAGGTGATGGCTGTGTTGCCGTGTATGGATCACACTTTGAGTAGCAAGACTCTTTCCATTCTCTTTTGGTGCCAGTTTTGACTGTGTTTTTCCTAAAGAGTATCCTGATTGATTTTTAAAAGTTTGGATGGATGAATTAACACTTATTAATTGTCTATGCTATCCCTGCATGCTATGGAAATGCACTGAAATATTTATGAAATACACATTAAAAGATATTGCTAGAATAGTATTGTTAGCAGTTAAATAGTTTATAAATGGTCAGTTCTTATAGGAGTTTGAAGGGAGTGATCTGTGAATTGAAGACAGAAGATAGAATACATATAAAAAGAATTGTTAATTTATATTTAAAGTGCCAAAATACTGGCTGAAAAACCTGTGTAAGATAGGTGAATAGATACATAACTGATCTTCAAAAATATAGAGATGAAGATAAAACAAAGGCACATAAATTTAGTGTAGAGAGCAAATAGTAAGTCCCCTTAACGTAGAAATAAATTTTAAAATTTTTATTAATTATTTAGTAAGAAATAAATTGTATCTTCTAGTGGTAAGGAAGATAGGAAGGGTTCCTGTCCTCAACAAACCTTGTAGCTGTGTAGCTATTTCGTCCTTTTCTTAATGATACAGAATACTTTTAATTGGGAAATGAAGATATGTCTACTATAGATTGCTACTGTAAGTAAGCTAGGCTAAATTCAGGGCACTGAAATTTATAAAGTACAGAAATGTAAAACAATAAATAAGACTTGTAGCATTTATTCCATTACATGTTGACAGCACATGTGGTCTTTTAATACAGAAAACTTAACACTTGATTAATATCCATTTAGTTAAAAAAAAACTGCCAAATGCCAATGATCTTTAGTGATTTTGAAGAGGCATGTAATAAGGTATATATTGATCTTGGGATAATTTGTTATTTGGCTTCGTCACTGAAATTAATTTTAGCTCAGTGGGTTGGGACACTTTGAAAAGTCTTAATGGAAAAAAATGAAAATGTTTTGAGCTTTCAGAATTAATTAAAATTTAGACTACCTAATGTGGAGAACTGAGACAGAGATTGAAATTTTGGAAGGTTTAATGTGTGCAGTGAACTCATTTATTTCTGCTGTAGCTTAGAGTACACAGAAATTTTTTGAAAGGTATATGAAGACAAGGTCATAAATGGAATGTAGTAGTATGTCTTTAATAGTCTTGAACAAGTAAATGTGTATGTCAGTGTTAAAAAGAAAATAGTTCAAAAAAATGAGTTTCATATATCTTTTACTTAGTTGACTCTACTCATCCACAGTATCTTTCTGAGTTCCCTTCGAACATTCTCAAGATGTTAGGCTATGTGTTAGCCATAAGATTCAAATCACTATGTTTTCTGAGTTTTTTGTTTTGGTTTGGATTTTTTTCTGATTAAATCAAAGCACATATAGAAATAAATCTGGCAAATCTTCAACTTGTCTGTTGATCAATTTACTAGTCTAAGATCTGACCTCCCAGTTTCTAGGCCTTCAGTCTAATATGTTAGTCTATCTTGCTTCAGTTTGAATTCACTCTACTTGACTTCAAGAAACTGATGTCCTATTTAAGAATACTGTTTTATTATTTTATGATACAGATGTAATAGCTAAGTAGATTTGTTTCTCATGGATACATTTTATATATGTACCACAAAGGAAGTTGAAGAACCAGAAGACATTTGGTGATCATGAAACTAAATCACAGGAATCAGATGTATAACATAAACATTTAACATCATGAGCCTGTAACAAGTAAATGCATCCATCTTCATGATAGGACTCTGCTACCACTGAAATCCAGTGAGTGCAGGATCAAAGTGTTCTTTCTTCAAGCAGTGTACAGATAATTCTCCAAAAAGGGCGCTGTTCTCCTGTGCTCTATGGCCAAGGTTCCTACCTCTTTCCAACTCTTTTAGTGCTTCTGTGCATTGTCAAATTGCAGACAAGTTGTGCTGGCTTAGAAACCAGATTCTCTTTAATGTAAGAACTGTATACCATTTCTGCCCCATTGTGAATCATAACTTTTTGAAAGTAGTCATGTATTCAAGATATTAAACTCTGGCCTGGGTGAGTGGATGGCTAAGGAGTGGGATGGGACATAGGACAAAGCTGTTTAGCCAGCTATAGCAGCAGTAGCAAAGGTGTTGAAATTCCTATCTATTGACAACAATGTGGAAGCAGGAATTGGTGGTGGCATTTTAACAAATAGGACACTGTGGTCTCAGAATGTAGATACGTATTGAGAAAGGGTGAAATACGAAGCTGAAGGTCGGTTAGGTTTACAAAAAACCTGAACATAGAAATAAGAGACTTCAACTTAAGCCACTGATTCTTAATCACTTAATAATAGAAGCTTTTTTTTTCAAGCAAAAGTTAGCTCATAAAAGTAGTGAATAAATTCTCTTTAAATCATCAGTATATGTTGCAAAGTACACTCATGCAGCACCTCTGCAATGTCATTGTAGAGATCCAAAGAAGTACAAATTATACAGTTGTACAACCTGAACTAAAGCTTGCATCTACTACCTAGTTCAATCCAATTTTTGCAATACTAGTTTATATAGCACTTTTTGTTTGCATTTTTCTAATAATTTACTTCATTTGACACTTAATGAAAAGTATAGAAACATATGACTTTCTTAGTTTTGGAAAATATTAGTACCTATAGCTTGGATTTATTTGTGTAGTGTCTCAACCTTTATACAATGCTCTGCATTTGATATTCACAGCAGCTGTGTGTGGTAAGCAGGTAGTAGTTATCCCCACTTTTACAAGTAAGTAAAATTAGGCTCAGAAGAGGAAAATGACTTTCTCAAGGGATTACAACTTTTAAGTGGAAGATTTGGTACTAGAACCTTGGTGACTTTTACTCTAGTCTTATTATAGTAGATTCTATAAATCAAATATTTATTAAATTTTAGTGACAACATAAACCAAGTTTGAAAAACCATTAAAACCATTTTACTGGCTTTTGTAAAGCTAGAGTATAATATTCTGCAGAATAAATTATGGATTGTTTTTAAGAGCACAGTTTGCTGCTCAACAGTTACTTTGGTTTCCTTGGCAATGATATTCTCTCTGTCCAAGAAATTCAGTACATATAAATGAGTGTTTAATTTTTTTTTAGAATTAAAATTTTTTATTTCCAAATTTCTAATATTTTCTCCTCAGTTTCCATCATTTTATTTTCAATTTGTTTTGAACAAATAAATTCTTATGACTTTATTTATTTTGGGTTTTTTTTTTTGAGACAGAGTCTCACTGTGAGTTGAGACTGGCCTTGAACTCACTATATAACCCATGCTGGGCTTGAACTCACAGCAGTCCTCCTGCTTCAGCCTCCCAAGTTCTGGGATTATAGGCGTGTACCACCATACCCAGTATGAATTCTTATGATTTTAAAAAACATAGTACAGAAGAGATTATAATGGAAAGCAGTTCTCCTTATTGGCTCTTCACTTCCTTGATTTGCTCCTTAGAAGCCATTTTTAAGTTTGTTGTTTATTAGGGTTTTTTATTATTATCATCATGAGAAAATGAAATAATGTGCTACCCCACTATTTCTTGATTTATTTTAAAGTTTTAGATATTACTTGTCAAATATATGCCTGTGCAATGAAAATTAGGAACTCACACCATTCTCTATGCCTCCTTCACTAGCCCATTTTATGTTGCTATAACAAATACTTGAGACTGTGTAATATATTAAGAAAAGAAGTTTACTTAGCCCATGGTTTTTTAGACTGAAAGCCCAAGATCATTTAGCCTCATTTGTTTGGCCTCTACTTAGTGCCTCATGGATGATGGCATCATGGTGGTAGTGTATGTAAGGGTGTGGGGGGTGGGAGGAAGTGGTCACATGATTACACAGGAAGCCAGAGCTAGGAGGGGCCCACCTTGTTTATTTTATTTTCTTTTTAAAATAACAATTCATTCTTAGGAGAACTCACTTCACAAAACCAGCATTTCCTTCACAGGGCAGTGCCTCTAGTGACCCAGTTACCTTCTACTATGCCTCACATCAGGTTTCTCCCACCTCAACACCACTCCACTGAGGATCAGACTTTCAACACATGAACCTTTGGGGGACAAACCACATCCAAACTGTAGCACTTTCTAAATTTTGATAGTTATTTTATTAGTCTTTCAGTTATTCCTTTAAGAATTTAAATACTATAATTAGTGCTAACAAAGTGTACAGAACAATAACTCTCAAATACAGAACTCCTAACTGGCCATTCTACTCTTATGAGGAGATTTCTAGAAAACATGCCCTACTTACAAAAACAAAGAAAACTCATGCCAGCTTTCCAGAAAAAAAAAAAATCTGTGGCTGTCAATAGCTACAGATGGAGCTACATGAAGAAAACAGCTCATGTGAAAAACAAGATAAAGCAGTGGATATGCATACACATTCTTACACAGCGATAAATCAGTGAACATAAGAACTTAAAATTTTTAATTAAATTAAAATAGAGAATGATTCCTTCAAATAAGATGTTCTGGAAAAAGCAACAGGAAACAAGTGTAAGCTCTAGGAAATCAAGAGAAAAAGTGATTTCTCGTCTCTGCCAAATGTAATAAAAAAATTTAAAAGTTAAATTTGAGTCATAGCAAAAGGAAGTAAAGAATATGATAGAAATTTGACATGGATTAACTACCCTGGGAATCCAATGTAAAGAAATTCTAACTGGTAACAGTGCTCTAGATCCACACTGGGTTTTAAGAAATGTGTCCACAAAAATAATGTAATACTTATGTGATAAGTAGTAGAAAGCTGGACAATGTTAGTGATATGGTAAAGATGACATTTTATTTTTGTCAGCGACATCAGAAACAAAGAGAAAAAGCTGTTACCCATGGGAAGAAGGAAGAAGTAGAGAGGCAAGCCTGAATAAGCAAGAAGGAAAGAAAGAGGACTGGGGATATAGATTAGTGATAAATGCTTGACTAGTACACGTGAGGCTCTGAGTTCAATCCCTAGCACTATAAAATAATAACAGTAATAATATGACATGCCCAAATAAGTAAGTTGTTGTCCAAAAATAAAGCAGACTAAGAAAAAAATTCACTTGACCTCAATACCTTTAGGTGACAGACACAATGTGCACATTAAGTAGAGTCCACTACAGGGGTCTAAAGTGAATGTTTACATGTTCTTAACTTAGTGATTACATTATTTTCAACTTTGAGGATCAACCAGAAGACCAGACACAAGATTTAATTTTTTCACTGTGGTGGAAAAATATAAGAGTTATCATGTTGATCATTTTTCCTCCTCCTCCTCTTCTTCCTCTTCTTCCCCTTCCCCTTTCTTCTCTTCCTCCCCCGCCCCTCCCTCTCTCTTTCTCTTCCTCTTCTTCGTTCTTCTCCTCCTCTTCCTCCTTTTTTTTGAGACTAGGTTTCCCTATTGTTGTCAAGGCTGGTCAGGTGATCCTGCTGTCCCAGCTTCCTGAGTAGCTGGCACTATAGAGATGCACTACTTCACCCAGCTCCTGATTTTGACCAATTTTAAATGCAGTTTATTAGCATTTTTATCCATATTCACATTGTGTAATTGATCTCCAGAATTTTTCATCTAGATAAACTGAAACTTTGTACCCATTAAACAATTTCCCATTTCCTCCTTCCCTTTTCTCCTGACAACCACGATTCTACTTTCTGTTTCTACAAACTTGATTACACTCTAGGTACCTCTGAAGTAATCATACAGTATTTACCTTTTAGTGAGTGGCTTGTTTCACTCGGCATAAGGTCCTTATGATTTATCTATATTATAAGTAAGATTTAGTTCTGATTAAAGAACAAAATGTAGATGTTATTAGTCTATTTTGGGTTTTGACTTACTGTGCTTTGTTTCATGATACTTTCTGTCTTCAAGTATTTTCCGAAGTCACATCCATTTCTCATACACACTGAACCCTTCCTCCAGTTCTTTTTGCATTGTGGGTTTGGTCTATGTATGATTTTGTAATAAATTCTTAAAATGGAGAAGAGACATGTGTTGCTTCATCTTGAACTAAAACTCTCTTCTATTTTTAAAATTAAAAATGTACACAAAACTAAAGGCAACTAATTCTTCACAAGGTGGATGGATAAACACATGATATACCCATACAATGGAATATTACCCAGTAATAAAAATAAGTGAGTTATGAAGCCATGAAAAAACATGGCAAAACCTTAAATGTGGATCCCTTACTGAAAGATGCTACTATGAAAAGGCTGCATATTACATGATTTCAACTGCATATCATACTGGAAAGGATAAAAACTGTAGTTACTAGGAAGTGGGGGGACCAGAGGGGAAGGATGAATAGTTGGAGGACAAGGGAATTTTAAGGGGGCTAAACTAGTCCATATAATAAAATAATAGTCAACATGTCTTTATACATACATGAAAACCCACTTAACCAGGCATGGTGGTTCACTCCTGTAATCCAGCACTCTGGGAAACTGAGGCAGAAAGATCACAAATTCAAGTCCAGCCTGGCCAACTTGGTGACTTAGCAAGACCCTGTCTCAAAATAAGAAAGGGCTGGGGATATAGCTCAGTCCAAAGGCCATGGGTTTTTAATCCTAGTACCACAAAAACAAAACAAGCAAACAAGTCACAGAACTTTACAAGACAAAGAGTAAGCCCTAATGTAATCTATGAACTTTTTATAATAATGTGATTATTGGCTCAGTTGTAATAAATATACTAAAAATATAAAATGTTAATAATAGAGGAAACTTTTGGTTTTCTATAAACCTAAAACTTCTCTAAAATATAGTATGAGCTGAGTAAAGTAGCATACACATGTAATCCCAGCTACTCAAGAAGTGGAGACAGGAGAATTACAAGTTCTAGGCCTACATAATTTAGCAAGACTCTATCTTAAGACAATTTTTTTTAAAAAAAAGGGCTGGGGGACATGTGTAGTAGTGCATGCTTGTAATTCCAACACTTAGTTGGTTGAGATAAGAGGATCATGAGTTCAAGGCTAGTCTGTACTAGTGGCAACCTGTTTCAAACAAACAAAATGTGTGTGTATGTATAATTGAAAGGGAAGAGATTAATATTTGAAAGTCCTTATTTTCCTATAGGTAGACTGACTACTGCTTGTCATTTGGGGACCTTTGCCTTATTTTTTCTTTCAGAAAGGGTTTTTGTTCTTCAAATACTCTACAAGTTCATTAGAAAGTCTGTTTGGCTACAGGTTTGATCTAGAATTGTTTTCTCTCTTAAAAAATCAGAGAGAATACAGAGAAACTAATAAAAAGGAATTTATCACCATTTGGTTCTTTGTGAGATACACTGAATTAATAAGAGAATGTCAGTGTTGTTATATTTATTATTATATATTTATTATATATTATTAGCTCACATTTTCATGGTTCCTCCTTGGATAATAGAGACCTTTTCATCTCTTCTTTTGGAGAGACAGTATGATTGACTTGTTTCTCTCTTGATACCTGTAGAAATACATCCCCATGATAAAAAGTTGATTACTAAAATTTAGTACAGTTTTTATTGAAAGGGTATTTTTTCATTGATTGTTGTCTGCATTACTGCTAATAGTTATTTAAGCTGCTGCCCTCTGGTGTTGGGAGTTAATGGAGAAAATTATGCCAGTGGAGAAAAGGCAGGAAGATTCTGCACAAGATCATTTATACTAGATAATTGAATGAGCACTATACTAAAATGTGTAAGTGGTAATACTTAATGCTCAAAACAGCATGAAAACTATAATACTGTAAATGAAAAATATAACCTCCAGATTCAAAGACATTTTAGTTTTCACAAGATCAGAACCTATCTTATTTTTGTTAAACAAATGGTTTTACTTTATTCCTCAGAATTTTCTCAAGTCATTTTCTCTCTGAAATATTTATTTATAATTATAATTAATATTACTTATGCAAGTGAAAATTAGAAAAAAATCTGAATGCCCAATGTATCTCAACTTTCTGTCACCATGGTGTGTCTATCAGTCACTTCTCACTAGAGAATCTGATATAATACCAGATATCCAAATATGTAAGAATTTATCAGAGAGGGGCTGGGCTTGGGGAGGTGACAACCCCTGAGCAGAGAAAAAAAAAAAAAAACGATTTATAAGATTGGCTTACGATGGCCACCACCCACAGAGTCAGGTGTGGAACGTTCAAAAGATCTGTCTGCACATTGATACATGCAGGTCCGTATCAGGACACCAAAGTGTCTGTGATGGAAGGCTGAGAGTTGGAGCTGGAAGCTGAAGAGTATTCTGGAAGCAAGGAGATGATGTCCAAGGTGAAAGTGAAGACTGGAGCTGCTCCAAGGAAAACAGAAGCAGTCCTTCCTTGTTAATTTCCCCTTTATAGCATTCTGATGATAATCCTTCTGAGGATGGATCTTCCACACTAAGAACTATGCTGAACCAATTTAATTTGGCATTACTTACTCAAACTGACACAATCAATCAATTATCGCACATGACAAAATACCTGAGATAAGCAACTTGTTAAGAGAAAAAGTTTATTTTGGCTCATAGTCTTGGAGGTTACAGCCCAGAATATGTTGGCTCTGTTGGTTTGGGCTCGTGGCAAGACAGCACATGGCAGTAATGTGTAGTGTAGCAAAATTACCTCATTGCCTAGCAAAAAACAAAAGAACAAGAAGGGACTTTCATTAGTAACCCAAAGGTCTTCTTCTAAGTCCCACCTGTTAAAGTTTCCACAAACTCCCAATAGTGGCACCCTGGGAATGAATTCTTTAACACATGGACTCTTGGGGAATATTCAAGATCCAAACTGTAACCCATTAATAAGGGAATGGCTAAAATAGCACAGATCTATGTGTATTTAAAGAATCCGTAGATATAAATGCATAGGTCTATATATATTTTAAAATTTTATTTTGTTGTAGTAAGAACATTTAACATGGGATCTGCAGTATTAATGTATTTTCAAGTGTGCATACAGTATTACTAACTATAGGTACAATCAGTGATATTGGTTATGCAGTTGTACACACTTGTGAATTATATCAATATAAATTATGCTGTATAAGCCAGATTTTAAAAAGAAGTCCTAGAAGTCCTATCTAAAACTGGTGTACTATTTTGAAGATAACAGTATGCAATATAACAAGCATTGTTAAATTCCTGTCTCCTTTTTTGATGTCCTGTATTGCTCTTGTCTGTTGTCGTTGTTTTGCTTTTGTTGTTAGTTTTTGATGGTTTGCTCCTTGATTTTTGTGTTTTGTTTCCTCTTTAAAGTAAAAAAAAAAAAAAAAAAAAAAAAAAAAAACTGATATAGTAGAGGAAACATGGATAAATCAAGATGGATACTGTTTTGTCTTGTAATGTCATTAAAGAAACAGTACTTGAGAGTGTCTCATTTTATCTTTGTAAGAAATTTGGAAAACATAATTTAATGCTAAAAATCTAGTACAGTACTTGAAAGATGCCTCAATTCTGAGTGGCTTTAGGAAGCATTTTTAAAAGACATGCAAATTATAAAAACAGATTTAGGGATAGGAATATTGCTCAGTGATAGAATGTATGCTTAGCATGTACAAGGCCCTGGGTTCAGTCCCCAGCACCAAAAACAAAACAAAAATAGATTCATGTTTGAGTTATAGTACATTATCAATTATTGTACTTTCAAGATTTTGCTTATAATTATATAGGAGTTCTTTAGTTATAGGAGACATTTTAGCTATTTATTTTATATAAGCATGAATCAAATTTCATAGAAACCAAATATGGAAATTACTCTCTGAAAAGTAAGCAGTTGCTACTTAGATAACATCTTAAGCTGTATTTGCTATGTTATGTTATTGTTGGTCTGCATTTTGTTAAGAAACTATACATTCTAAAAATCTTATAATGTACTATTAGGGATCAGTTAATAGCATCTATATTTTCAAAAATTATATATTAAATATATAAGAAATGTAATAAATATTTCATGTTTTATTTGAATGTCTTTTGGCATTAGGATAGTTTAAAGTTTTATATAGGTATATATATATGTGTGTATATATATATATATATACATATGTATATAATTTTAAAAAAATTTTTCAAGACAGGTTCTTTTTTATGTAGTTCAGGCTGGCCAGGGATATAGCTCAGTGGCATAAGTGCCTGCCTGGTATGTGCAAGGTACTGAGTTCAATTCCTGGTACCCAAAACTAAACAAATTAAAAAATAAAAATAAATTCATTAGGCTAACCTCAGACTCAAAGTGATCCTCCTGCCTCAGCCTCCCGAGTGCCAGGATTACAGGCTTGGGGCACCATGCTCAGATCTTAAGTAGTTTTTAAAAAGGAGTTGTTTAGCTTCCATGTTTATCTAAGTAAAATATGTGGTTTTTTTAACCAAACAAGAAATTCAAACAAAATTCTATTATTCCTAGATATGTGTTGGTTACTGTGAAGAAAGCAAAGAAGGGAAGAGACTAAGATTGGTATTGGACAGTGTGCTGACCAGTGGTTCTTTCCAGATATATGGGCAGAACAGCTTCCAGTAGCCCGAATCTGATGTTAAAAGAGGATATAAAAGACAGCAGCCATTGACTTTGGAAGACTGCTCTCTTACTCTTGCAGCGGCTGGTTCTATATGCGGGGCATATTTTCTCCTTTTCTTCAGAGCACTTCTTAGCACTTCTTTTTACAGCACTTCTTCTTTTCCTTCTTTTTCTCTCTACTTTTCTTGCCTGTAATACTAATCTAAACCATAACAGTGGTTTGTTTTATGAGGTAATTAAATTCATTGGACTCATACTGCAGATTGCATTTTTGTTTTGTTTGTTTGAGACAGTCTTGCTGTGTAGTTCAGGGTATCCTTAAACTCACTATGTAACCCAGATTTGAATTTGGGGTCCTCTTGCCTCAACCTCCCAAATGCTAGGATTATGGGTGTGCCCCCACCACACCCAGTTCAGACTGTTTCTTAAAAAGGCTGCTCAAATCTCTTATTTGTTTTTGCATTATCTTTTTTTTTTTAACCTTAGCTAGAATCTTTCCTACACATATGTAGTACAGGGATCAGTCATAGATTTAGACAGGTTTACACAGAATGTGTGTCCGTCTCTAACTTTGTTCCTTTCAGATACATCTTCCAGTGGCTGTGGTTGCCCCTCAAAAGCCATAAAAATGCAAAGTTCACCCTAAGCTGGTTTCATCTCCCAAGCATTAATCCCCTTCTAGAACCAAGCCTGATTTTTCACTTTTTTTTTACTGTCAGGCCTGTGTTTGTTTGCTTTTGTATTTTGTATAGAGTTTATAGTTATCAACTATAGGAAGGCCGGATATGGTTGGAGTTTACTTGGGCTTACAGGAAACAAATAGTACATGACTGTTTTATGCAGTTTTTTTTTTTGTTTGCCAATATTTAGAAATACAATTAAATTTTGTATATTGATTGGTATCCATCAGTCCTATAATGTTCTAACATCAGTGCTAAAATTTTTTTTGCTATTTGGATTTTTTTTTTTAGTGTATGCCAAATCATTTCACCTGAAAATATGAATTTTTTTTTTATTTTTTCACTTCATAGACTTGTGAGTTTTTTTTTTCTTGCTTAAGTTTGGCTATGACTATAGTTTTTCTTTTGTTTTTCTTCTTTGTTTCCTTTTCTGTTTTTAATATAGCTATCCATTATCAATCAGGAAGCTCCTTTCTACTCTTTGTATTCTAAGAGTTTTATATATGTATGCATATGTGTTACACATTACATATAAGTATATTACTACTAAACATACAGTCTATATATTCAGTGGTTTTTTTGAACCTACTGATCTGATACTAAGCCATTATAAGAAAAATACATATATATATATTTTTTTTTCCTTGTTTCCTGGCACAGAGCTCCTAAAACCTATAGAATTTCCTGAGTTATAGTTAGTGTCTTTTGTTATTCATAATGATCCCCTTCCAGTCACATCTGAATAAGGTCACTGAGTTGGAGACACTATAGCCTAGAATAAGGATGGTCACCAGAATGACTGAGCAATTGCAGGATTAGACATTTAATTCTACCCAATAGCTTCTGGCCAGAGGACAGGGTTCTGGAAATTGAGTGTGGTAACAATTCTTCAACTTCCCAGTTGGGAAACACATCAAAATAGAAGAAAATAGTGTACCAGAGAGAGTGTGGAAGCTCCATGCCGTCTTCCTGTGTGTTCTTTGCCCTATTCATCGCTACCATTTGACTGTTCTTTTCTAGTAAACTGATAGGTATAAGCATTCTCTTGAGTTCTGTGAGCCATTCTAGAAAATTTTTCAATATGAAGAAGTCATGAAAACTGTACCTTGTGGGTTTATAGCCAGTTGATCAGAATACGTGTTGCCAGGAACTTCAGATTTGTATCTGAAGTAGGACTAGTACTGTGAAATCTCAGCCATTTAACTTGTAAGATCTGATGCTAACCATAGGGAGATAGTGTCAGAATTATATTGAATTGTTGTATACTCAGTTTGTGGCCAGAGAAGTGGAGAATTGACTGGTGTTGGGGAAGACACCACATATTTGGTAACAGAAAAAAACCCTCACAGGTACATCTTAGAGTACCTGGCACATATTAAATACTCAACATATTTATTAAATAAATGAATGATTTTATTTTAACCTTAAGCTGGTTCAATCTTATTTTAATAAAATTATTACATTAGTTATGTTGTGAATTGGAGCAAATAGATATATAACTTCATTATAAGTAAAACCCATATTTAATTAATTTAGAATACTTAATATTTACTTTTAAATGTTGCTTTTGTATTTAAGATTAAAATGAGTGGTATAGAGAAAGCTGACTCTGAGAGGCAGGAAGCACTTGAGATCATCTGCAAGGTTGGGACTGCTCCAAAGGCTACCTTGGAGGCTGCTGGAGCCACCTTTCCTGCCCAAATCGGAACCATTGGGATGCAACTGCTGGCAGGGCCTCAAAGCAAGAGGAATGCAGGCAGTAGTTCAGATGGAATGGAAGATCCCAGTTTTTCTACACATCTTGTACAGATAGATAGTTCTGAGAGCAGTGGCACATCCCACCCATCTGTCTGTGTCACCTGCTCCTTAGCCTAGCTCAGCCAGAGTTTCCAGGACACCAGCCTTGTTAGAAATTTTCAGTCCTTTGGCACTGAGGAGCCTTCATATTCTACCAGAAGAGTGACCCATAGACAATAGCAGCCCAACGCATGACTCTGAAAAAGTGCCCCCTTTGGCAGATGCATTTGTCTGGCTCAGAAACTGAGCAAGTGGTCCATTTCTCAGAAAAACAAAAAATATGGTTAGTCATGATTAATCACTACTTCAAACTCCAACTGGAATGTATCTTCTTCTGAGACTGACATAGACATCTCCAGTCCCAGTGTGTCTCATAATGAGAGCATTGCCAAGGACATATCCTTGAAGCCCAACATAGGACACTTCATATTGAAAGTGTAGCTGGGCTGTAGTTTTCTCCAGGACACCTTACTGGGAAACACAAAAACCATTTCTCCATTGTAGGGTGCCTTCTCTATCACAACCTCTCTGCTAACTAATGCAAGACGAGAGCACAGAACCAGGATAAACAGAAGAAAGGATGCTGTCCCACAGGAAAGATGACAACATGCAGCCAGGCATCAGGAACAAATAGAGAGGCAGCTGTGATTTAAAGAAAAGATGGCTGAACTTAGGAAGAAAAGAAACTTTGGACTGAGCAAAGTACAGAAAGAGAAATATATGGAACACAGGCAGACCTGTGGGAATACTCGGGAACCTCTCTTTGTAAACCTGACCAACAAAGATGACTTGAATCTCTTCTGCAAAGCGCAAACCCTGACTTCAAAGGAATAGGGAAGTTAGGGCTGCAAGACCAAGTCACAGAGGGAGTAACATGATGAAAACAAGCACCTTTGGCCACTATGAGTGTGATCCTTGGTACCATTCTCCCTACCCTGAGGAGTATGCATGGTTGTAACGTCTCTACATATGTTAATTCTGTTTAAAATACATGAAGAGCCAAACGATACTCTGTTGCACATGGCTAAATATGTATGAATATACCCACTTGGAGACAAGATATATCAGAAAGGCTCAAGCTTGGTATGTGAAGTAGATGTCAAGGTAAACAGGATCTGTTACCAAAATCTATGCCTGTTGGCCGAACTTTTTATGAGCCAGAAGACATTATGTTATGATGTGGAACCCTTCCTGTTTTACATTATGACAGTAGACAACCCTGGCTCTCACCTGATGGGATATTTTTCCAAGGAATATAATTCATTCCTCGTTACAACATATCCTGTATCTGTACCATGCCTCAGTACATCAGACATGGCTATAGCAAGATACTCGTTGATTTCATTTATTTACTTTGAAAAGTGGAAGAAAAAGTTGACTCCCTAGAACCTTTGCTCTCAGATTTGGGGGCTCATAAGCTATTGTGGTTACTGGAAAGAAGTGCTGTTCCACTTCCTGCATAATTTCTAAGTCAAAAGGATTTCTATCAAAGAAATTAGCCAGGAGACAGCTGCAAACCCCATGAACATTGTCAGCACTCTGCAAGCCTTTCAGATGCTCTAGTACTGGAAAGAAAAACACCTGGTTTTAAAGAGACAGGACCTGATTGATGAGTGGGTAGTAAAAAAGGCCAGAGGGTCCAACTCCAGTAAAACCATGGATCCAAGCTACTTAAAATAGACTCCTCCCAAGGGAACTTAAAATGATCCATCATTCTGAGCCAGTGAGCCCCAGCAATAGAAATGCTTCCCCTAGGGAACTGTCTGTCATTTCTGTTGCTCTCATCTTTGGCAAGTGCAGTACCCTTTGGGAAGGCCACACCCCTCACGGCTGCCCTGGCTTCACCCTAGGGTATACTGCAGACATTTTTGAGAAACTATTGTTTTGCCTTGCCTGGATGAGACCCGCATCAGCCCCGGTTGTGACTCCCTTTTAGCACTGACCAGTCCTATTCTGATCCTGTACCTGTCAAGTCACTGGTTCCACCTCATGTCCTTTGTTCTAGTACTGCTTGCCACCTGTTCACCAGATCTCCAAATATGGTTGCCATGGCCAGGATCTTTGCAGTTACTCCTTACAGGAGTCTCTGGGGAGGGGCAGGAAAGGGGTGGCACTTGGGACTGTATGCATGCTGAGAGGGAGACCACTCACCTCTAATTTCACCTCACTTTACCTTTTATTCCTCCATTTTTATCCCTGTGGGGCTGACCAGAGCCAAGGACCTCCAAAGAATTTCCCAGGGTTTAGTCTCAGTAACAACGTATCAAACATCTGACTCAGATAATGGTGAGAGGAAAAAGAGGCGATAAGTCTGTACTGGTCTGTGCTCACCTGTCGGCACTGGGTAGAGTCTCGGTGGAAGAGAATGGATACTTTAGTGCCCAGCAGTGAATATGCTCTGTTTGCTCCTTGACCCTTTTTACTTTTGCAGTTGCCAAAATAATTTCCAGTTCTATCATGCTACATGTTAACTACATGTTAGCTCTAACACACAACTCTCTACTTGCATGTAAGTGGTACTGACTTTGTCCAGAGCTTCTGGGAGAAATCGAGAGTGATTAGAAATGATTTCTGCATCATAGCCAGTGACTCAGAGAGGCAGAGTGGTCACCCTGCCAAGGTTTGCTTCTCCCCCTCCAAAGTCCTTCTGCCCCTGCAAGAGCGCCTCATTTTTCCCTTTTGTGATGTGCCGTCTCCCCTCTTCTCCCCTGTCTGAGTTCAGGAAGAGATGTTCCTTCCAACTTTTCCCATGTCTGTTACAACCTGCTATCTTGGGACAGCTTTTGATGTCTGACATGTCACCCTTCAGAACTTGGTCCCCTATGACTCCGCTGGCTTTAGGTGGCCCTCTCACCACAATCTTGACTCTAGTCATTTATGCTTTCTTCTTACCGTTTCTGTACACTACTTACACTCACCATGGGTTGAGGGGAGCTGATTTTAAGCATGTTTTGTGGCAGCTGTCCTCCAGTGTCATCGTTAAAATTTATCCAAAAGCAACTTCACTGGGGGTTTTCTTAAGGAGTAAAGGTGCTCTTTTATATCTACTCAATAAAGCATGTTCTCTGCTCAAAGCAGACACATATATATTCCTAGTTCTTAGTAAAAATATTTAAACTATGCAGTGGTCCACATACTCATGATGGACCTTGGAAATACTCTACCTTTATGGAGACAGGGCTTATTGTGCTTCTATACAATTAAGTTGTGTCTCTGTAAGGGCCAAGTTAGTAGTTCTTGTTTGGGTGGCATTACCTCATGACACATGTTTTTCTTGGTCTTCTAGATATAGTCTGTACCTGTGAGCATCTTTTTAAATTATTAAAAAGAAAAAAATAATTTTAGTGTTAGGCCTGGCATATTATCCAGTACTGAACACTCTTCAGATGATGCCAGATATAGACCTGTCCAGAATATGCTTCTCTAGATACAGATTTCTTGTAGTGCCTCCTAGAATTTATCCCCTTTGAGCCTTTCATAAAGGCCCAAAGGTCAAATAGACCATGGTCAAATAGACCATGATCTTAGCCTGACCGCTGTAGAGTAGCTGTGGGGGGTGAGGAAAGAAAGGGAGTAGTATATGGCACCAGTGAGTGGACAGGTACTAGATAGAGCTTTCCTAGAGGAAGTACATTCACTTGTGTGGTCACTAAGTATGTTTACAGGTGTGTAAAATCACACATCTGTGTCTTTTCCATCAGTTATTTTATATATAAATTAATGTAAAAGATCAAACTGTAAGTTGATATCCTTATGAATCATTTTTCCTTTCTTTTCCAATTTAGTATTTGTAAATCAGTGCATCTGCTTTTTCCTTACCCACTGGTACAGTGCATTTACATTTTGTTTTTTCTATTTACTATATTTTCATTCTTATAGCATTTTCTGTTCTATATAATTACTGTAATTTAAAAAGTAGTGCATAGATATACACAAAAGCTACTATGCTATGTACTCTTGTTTCCTTATAGCTATCTAGTTTCTCTATCCAAAGACATTTTTCACACTTATTTAATGTGTTACTTAATATACATAACAGAATATTGGCTGGGGATATAGCTCAGCAGCCAAGCGCCTGCCTGGCAAGTGCGAGGTTGTGAGTTCGATCCCTGGTTCCAAATAAACAAATGAAGGAAGGAAGGAAAACAGATCATACCCTCAAAAAAATAGTAGAATACTATCCTGTTAGTGTTATTCTTTCATAGTATTTTACTAAATTTATATGTCTGCCTCTCTCTCTCTCCTTCTGCTTTTCCCTCTCCCTCCCTCCTCTTTCCTTTATTTGCTTTCATTATTATAATCAGGGTAATGTTTCCAGTGCACAATTTTCAGACACAATATAAATATCTCTATGGAATCAATTCCTGAAATAGTATTCTTGAGTCAAGTAATCTGTGGTTACATTTTTTAATAGAGGTTGCCTACTTGCCTTCAGAGAAGGTATACCAATTTATTCTGCAAACAATATTTAAAAGTACTGGCTTTCCCAAATTCTTTAGCCTATAAATGCAGTATCAAATATATTTCTTTGCCAGTATGAAAAACTGTTCTATTTTAGTCTTGATTTCCATTTTTCTTCTAAATGAGGCTGAGTATATTTTATATGCTTAAAAGATATCTGTGGTTTCTTTGAACTGATTTCATCTTTTGCTAACTTTTGTACATTGATCATTCCTTTTTGTTATAGAAACAAAACTCTTTAATTTATCATATACTACTCTTTTTGTATTTTGAATCTCGAATTTTTTCACAGAGGACATAATTATGAATTTATTGACAGCATAATATTTTACTTAGGAAATATACTTAGTATTTCCTTTTTGATGGACATTTTAAAGCTTTTCTGACGATGTTGAAAACATTGTTTTGCATAGATCTGTTTTGGATTATTTCTATATAACATGTAAAAATGGCCGGGAGTTTGGCTCAGTGGCTTTAGCACCTGTCTGCCAGGCGTGAAGTTGTGAGTTCGATCCCCCGTGCCTTAAAAAAACAAAACAAAGCAAAAAAATATATATAACATGTAAAGATGGCATATGATCAAAATATAGTGTGCAAATTTTTTAAATTACAGTAAAAGATACATGGCCGTTAACTCCCCCCCACCCCGGGAATATTACCCCTTGCTTCAAACACACTTATTCCATTGTTCTTTCTAAAGCAGTTCAGGAAGCCCTTTTTTATAAGTCTGTTTATGAGTTGTGACCATAAATATAGTGAGTGGTGTTAAGTGCCATCCAACAGAAAGGCTCATAAAAACCTTACGGTGTTGTGCTCGCTTTGGCAGCACATATACTAAAAACATTATGGTGTGTCCTCATCCTACCTTATTCACCAGATCTGGCACTGTGAGACTTCTGGCCCTTTCCCAAAGTCAAAATGACATGAAAGGTAAATGTTTTGAATTGATTCAGGACATTGAGGCAGCCACAACAGCATAGCTAAAGACGCTTACAAAAGAAGATTTTAAGAAATGCTTTAGAAACTGGAAAGAATGATAGGATAAGTGTGTTCAAAGAAAGAAGGCTTGGCCGGGCGTGGTGGCGCACGCCTTTAATCCCAGCACTCGGGAGGCTGAGGTAGGCGGAGCGTTGTGAGTTCGAGGCCGTCTTAGGCTACAGCGTGAGCGCAAGGCCTGCCTGAGCTACATAGTGCGACCCTGCCTCAAAAATACCAGGGCTGGGAGTTTGGCTCAGTGGCTTAAGTGCCTGTCTGGCAGGTGTGAGCCTGTGAGTTCGATCCCCGGTGCCGCAAAAAAAAAAAAAAAAAAAGAAGGCTTATTTTAAATAGGATTAATGGCTAGAGGTCTTTTTTTGTAATAAACATTCACTATGTTTCATGATCATGTCTCATGATAAATTTAATTCATGGTAAATGCAGTCAGGTCATATTTGCAGCATGGCATAAAAAATATGAAAATTGAACCTAATTTTTTTTTACATAGCAATATGAGTATATATGTGTATAGTAATGTGCTATATATAAGGCAGCATATATACAAAATATAACTTTTAATACTGATTTGGGAAGGTAAGACTAAATGTATATAATTTTTTTTGGACTGGGAATTGTGCTTGCCAGGCAGGTGCTGTGCCACTGAGCAACATCCCCAGCCCTAAATATGTATAATTAATGTGTAAGTAATAAAAGTACTATCTAATACAGTGTTGTATAATAGACTTCTACTTCTAATAATGATAGATGAGGAAATTTGGATAATCATCAACTATAAGGGTGGGGAGACAATAGAGTTTTAAAGATCTGTTTGAATATGCTAAATATTCAACAAGTCAGGCATTTCTAGGGCAAGATCTGGATGAAAGAAATGCCAGGTCCACAATCTAAAAGACAGAAATTCTGAAAGCTAAGTTCAGCATTTAAGGCCACATTTGCCATGGTTATATTTTTCTGATTCAGGATAGGAACCTAAGTAGTTTAGTAGTCTTGTTGTTAGCTTTGCCAGTATAGAGGAGCAAGAATTAGAATCTAGCCAGATGTAACAGTTTATGTGAGTAATCCCAGAACTCAGGGGGCTGAGATAGGAGAATCACCACATGTTTGAGGCCAGTGAATTCAAGGGCAGCCGGGACCACATAAGTAAGACCCTGTGTCACCCCTCCACCCAAATAATTTGAATCTATATCCTATGGTAGGTTAAGACCCTGAAAATACTACTACTTGAGATGACCCTATAGTTACCGGTGAATGAATTCAAACTCCTCACACAGACTACATCCCACCTCTGAATCATTTAGATGGTCTGAAAATTGGATTAAGGTGAACCTGGGTTACTTGTGCTTTCAGGTGACTAAGAAAAAAAATCTTCCCTAAAGGTAAGTACCTTCATCCCAGGATTTAAATTGCAAATATAATCTCTAGTACATTGCCAGATAACCAGGCTAAGGAAACAGGTCAATATGAATAATAACATACAGAAACAACAGATTATACAAACTGTCCTGCAGTTTATACTAAAGTTATCATATGCAGATTTTAAACTGATTATCAAATTCAGGAAGATTTTAAAAATTGGTAGAGAAAAAAATACAGTATTTTTTAAAATATAAAGCCTGAATCTGCAAAAGAACCAAAATTAAGAACTCAAATAAATATAGCAATATTTTAGAGAGAAGTAGACTACCATAGAAGATGGGCCAATGGTAAATATTGAGAACAAAGCACAAATGATAGCAGATGGAGGAAAAATAAATAAAAGGTAAGACATAAGATGATACCATGAAAAGTTCTAACATATTCCAGCACTCGGGAGGCTGAGGTAGGCGGAGCGTTGTGAGTTCGAGGCCGGCTTGGGCTACAACGCAAGCGCAAGGCCAGCCTGAGCTACATAGTGCGACCCTGCTTCAAAAAACCAGGGCCGGGAGTTTGGCTCAGTGGCTCAAGCGCCTGTCTGGCAGGTGCAAGGTTGTGAGTTCAATCCCTGGTGCTGCAAAAAAAAAAAAGAAAAGTTGTAACATACTTTTTTTGTGTGTTGGAGATGGAACCCAGACATGTTACCAGGTAGTGTAGGGACCAGCAGTGCTTTCTACTTTCTCCTTGCCTGTTCAATGAATCAGACAGAACAATGGATGAATTTGAAAGATTAATATTTAAGAAAAAAAGTAAGAAAAAAGGAAAAAAAGTACAAAAGTGCTCAAGGAGAAGAGGATGCTGGGAAGGAAACAGAGAAGCTATATCCTGCAACAGAACAGCCCAGGGAACAGTGGTACAAACTAAATGCTGCCATCTTTTTATCTTCTTTGGTAGTTGATCCAGGTGGTCCCACTTGATCTTCTGCTAGAAGATTGGTATCAGGTGCTAAGCTTCACCTCCTCTCCTGTCAGAAGATTGCTATCAGGTACCAGGTTCAGCATGTTCTTGTGTCAGAAGATTGGCACTGGGCACGGGGCTCAGCTTGGTCTTATGACAGGTTCGAGAGCTGCTGCTCTGTGCCTGTGTTTAACAAGTCTTTTTAACTGGCAGGTCATACCCAATTGCTCCAGTGACCTTGCATGCCCTAGTCTCCTGACTCAGACAGAGCCTTTGCACTAAGCTATATCCCCAGCATCCCCCCACCTTTCAAAATTTTGAAAGGAGGTCTCACGACGTTACTAAATTGCCAAGTTTGGATTCGAGTTTTCATTCCTTCTGCTTCAGCCCCCAGAATGCTGGTATTGCACCACACCTTGCTAACATACATTTAATTGAAGTTCCCCAAGGAGAGAGCGAATGGGCCAAAAGGTGTATTTGAAGAAATGAGTATGAAGTTTCCTAAACTGATAAATGACATCAGTCCAAAAATTAAGGATTAAATTTGGGATTAGCCACATGAGGTAATACACACCTGAAATCCTAGCTACTAGGGAGGCAAAGGTATAAGGACTGCCAGTTCAGTGCCAGCCTGGGCAACATGGTGAAACGTTATCATGGGTTGGGGATGGGGACAGGACATGAGGGACACACCTGTAATCCCAAACAGGAAGATTGGGAGTTCATGACTATGCTGGGTTACATAGCAAGAATCTGTCTCAAGAGAGAAAAGTTTGTGATTACTTTGTATTTCTTCCTGATTGCATGTATCATCTTTGTGTATCAGGAAATAAAGATGTAAAAAGATTACTCATCATGAACAAAAATCACATTTTCCTTTTAGTTTTACTTTTTGTCTTGGTTACTTTTCTCCACTTGCTGAGACAAAATACCTGACACCCAAAATGAAGGAAGGAAAGGTTTAGTTAGCTCACTGTTTGTGGAGGTTTCAGTCCATAATTAGCTGGCTTCAAGGCAGGGTGGCATGACACAGGGGCAGCAGTTCATGGTGGCAGAAAACAGCAAAAGCAACAAGAGCAAAAGAGGGGAAGAGCAAGTCTCTTTTCCTCCTTTATATTGTACAGAGGCCACTTCCCACCCCACCCGCCATGGCAGGTATAGCACTCACAAAATCTCTGTGCCCTCCTCTTGCAAAGGATGAGGATGTTTACAAAGTAAGAACCCTGGCTCCCTGCTGAGTCTTTTAAACTTCTAAACTTCTCAAACTGACACAATGTATTGACCGTAACACATTTCTATGTACATAAATTTGGGATTATATGTGTGGTTCATGTACTCTTCCCTCTAAATATATCATGAATGTTTCCTATATTACTAAAATTCCCATGGGATTTTAATATACCATTTTAATGTATTAGTATATCATACTTTTTATTTAACCAGTTTTCTAGTGAATGTGTAGCTACTTCAACTTACTAGCATTTTTAGTGAGTATCTTCATAACTAGATCTTTGTTTGTTTTTTTTTTTTTTTTTTGTGGCACCAGGGATTGAACTCACAACCTTGCACCTGCCAGGGCAGTCACTTAGCCACTGAGCCAAACTCCCAGCCCTGACTTTTTGAGGCAGGGTCGCACTATGTAGCTCAGGTCGGCCTTGCGCTCGCGTTGTAGCCCAAGCTGGCCTCAAACTCACAATGCTCCTCCTACCTCAGCCTTCCAAGTGCTGGGATTAAAGGCATGCGCCACCACGCCCGGCTCATAACTAGATCTTAATATGCATCCATAATTATATCCTTTGAATAATTTCTAAAAACAGAATTACTTGGTCAAAGATTATTTGATATTTAAGCTGCAGGTTGAGTATCCCTCATCCAAAATGTTTGGGACCAGAAATGTTTTAGATTATGGAGGGTTTTTTTCAGATTTTTTGAAAGATGTATGCAAAATAAAGCCTTAGATAAATGTTTTATATGTAGATGGCAGGAAGAATGGTTGAGGATAGGCACAAAAAAGAAAACTTGTGGGGATGGAATTTAGTGTATAGAAAAAGCATTAGATTGGGACAAGATTGTCAGAAGACCGTGTCTTATATGTCTCATTTCATGCTGGGAACAAACATTACTCTTTGCTTCAGCAGTTTAGAATGTGTCCTAACACATTCTAAACTGCTGAAGCAAAGAGTTTAAAAATACTGTATAGCTATTTATAGGAGACTGAAGGTAATTTCTCTCATAACATTCAAAAGACAATGGGCTAGTGGGTTGGTTGTGCTCTTCTCAGTGTGCAACTTCCACTGTTGATCCAAGTGAGTTGCCCCAGTTTTATATTGCTCTGCCCATGGGAGGAAGGATACATTTAGGAGTAGTACAGGTTTAATCCTTTTCAGGGTAAGAGCTGAAAGTGCAATATATTTTCATTTCATGCTGTTAGAGCTGAGTCACGTGGTTACACATCTATATAAGGTAAACTGAGATATAGCCTTTAACCTACCCCTTTGTGTGTGTAGCCAACTAAATGACTGAAAGAGGGAAAGAAATATTGAGAAACAACTAGCACTTTGTCTCTGTTGTCAGTCTGGTGTCCTCGGGTTAGTGAGTGTCTTGATTACTTTTCTCATTGCTGAGACAAAATACTTGATGCCCAAAATGAAGGAAGGGAAGGTTTATTTAGCTTACAGTTTTTGGAGGTTTCAGTCCATACTCAGTTGGCTCCAAGACAGGGTGGCGTGGCTAAGGGGCAGCCTTTCATGGCAGCCACAAGCAACAAGAGCAAAAAGGGCAAAAAGAAAGAGCAAGCCTCTTTCCCTCCCTTATATTTTATGTTGGCTACCCACCCCTGGGTGGGTACACCACTCACACCACCAATCCTAGTGCTAGATAACAAACCAATCACAAATGCTAGACTCAACCACCTCCATGACAGCATCACACTTTGGGGAGACATCCAAAAAGAAACTGTAACAGTGCGTTATTGTCAACATTTTAAAATACTTTATGAAACTTATTTATGTATCTGTTTATAATCGAATTAAAGTACTAAAGGTTTTTTCTCTTGATTAGATTAAGCATGTGTACCTGGTAGCAGTGAACCTCCCTTTGGCAGTTGCCACTTGTCTTTAATTAAAACAAATTTTTGAAAACAAATTGATATATTTTATTGGATAAATAATTTTTCAGAGCATGAGGTTCAATGCAGAAAAAATTAAAAAGTGATGAAGAGGTTGAATTCTTGACTTCATTTTTATTCTTGAGTCTTGGCTCTAAGAGGCAAAATATTCTGGTGTTTTGTTTTTGGTGCCAGAGATAGAATGGAAGGCATCACTCTTGCTTTGCAAACTCTCTACCATTGAGCTATAGCCTTGGCCCCAAAACATTAGAATTTGAAAGGCTATTTTCTTTTATTTTTTAAATTCATATTTAAAAACTGAAAAGTAGGAGAGAATGTTTAAATTTCAAACTTCTACATTTTACTGATAAGCCTTAGAGAGAAAAAGCCTGCTCAAGGACTCATAGCTTATTTGGAAAAGAGATGTAAAAACTGAAGTCGTTTAAGTCTTCATTGAACAGAGGCTAATATTGTGGTAAGAGGCCAACAGAATACTGCTGAAACACTGAAAATACAAATGTGGAGAATGAAGCAGCTTTTTTCAATCAACCACTTTATACAAAGTTTTAAGGGTTATGTCAGTATTTCTGTATTCTAACTGTATTAAGCATGGCAGGGTGTGTAACATGGCTTATAAAATGAAAGTTTATTTCTTGTTCACCTTACAGTCCAATGCTGGACATTTTGTTTCATGGCGTCCTTTATTCTATTTTGTTGCTACAAACCCCTCTAGGTCCTTAGAGTCTTCTCTGTCTAGTGGGTGAATAGAAAAAGAGGATGGGGGAAAGGTTTTGCAGGTTTTGTAGGCTAGGCCTGCAAATAATAGACCTTTTTTTTTTTCTTACCCAGTGACCAGAACTCTGTCACAGTCTTACCTAGCTTGAAAAGAGTCTGGAAAACATATGTGCCCAGGAAAAAGAGTAGAATATTCTTCCTAATTGCTATAAGTGAGGTTACCAAAATAAAATTATCTGCTTAAGGTCATGAAGCTAAATGCTACTGACTGAACCCTTTAAATTTAGCATACTGTACTTAGTACTTCACATAATCACTGACTGATAAGACCTGTAAAACCTGAAAAGATAATCTCAAAAGTCATTACACCTGCTTAGAATTTAAAGTCCCAGGGACAATCAAATGACTTTTCTTGCATTATCTAGCTAACCAAACATAGACTCCAGATCAGGACCAAGCCTTCTAGACTGTAGTTCAGTGATCTTTCTAGTATCCTACAATGATCCACTGAGCTGCTGACTAGTAATTGGATCCTTAATTTGGCAAGAGAAGTATATGAAGTATTGGAATATCTAAGAAAAACAATAAATAGTTGAGATATTTTGTGTTAATATGTCCTTACATGTTTTTTGTTTGTTTTAGTGGTACTGGGGATTTGAACCTAGGGCCTTGGGTATGCTAGGCAAGCACTCTAACACTGAACTATTTCTGATACTAATAAATAAATATAAATATATATATATATATTTTAAGTTTTTTGAGACAGGGTCTTGCTGTGTAGTCTAGGCTGACCTTGAACTTCTGTTGATCCTCCTGCTTCAGCCTCTTGAGTGCTGGGATTACAGGCATGCATTACCACTCCCAGCCCAAGAAATATTTATATATAAAAATATTTTTGTTAAAGCTCAATAGAGAGAGTTGCCTATGTCAACAAACATTAAATTTTTGCTCCCCGCCCCCCGCTAGGAATCAAACCAAGGGTCTTAAACATGCTAGGAAAGCACTGTGCTACTGAGCTACATCTGTGGCCCAATATATGTGGTTTGTTAGAAATAATTTTAGTGGTGGTGGTGGTGTGTTGTTATTGTTGCTTTAAAAAAAAAAAGATTGACTAGCTACTATGGTGCACACATGCAATCCCAGCTATGCAGGAAGTTGAGACAGGAAGATCCAGGGAACAATCAAATGCCTGGGCAATTTAATGGGACCTTGTCTCAAAATTTTAAAAGGAACTAGGGTGCAGCTCAGGGGCAGACCACTTACCTGGTATGTGCACAGCCCTGTTCCAATTCCCAATACCATTAAAACAACAAAAGACTACATATAGGTAGGTTTAAGCTTTAAAATAAAATAATGAACATTTAAACTTTTATCTTTCACACTAATCTTGGCATTTCCAATATTGTATTTAAATGATAACAGTATGCTATATTTGAAAGGTTATTTTCTACTTTTCAGGTAATGAGCATTTTCATTTCCTGGGATGACTTTTTTTAGTTCACTGAGTGATTATTCAAGTAAATCTCATATGATAAGTATAGTATTCAGATTTTTATCGAAGTCAATTTATGCTAATTTACACCAAAATTTTAAAGATGGGGACATTAAATTTAGAATTTTATAAAGATCTTTAAATTGGGAAACACTGATTTGTTTAGCATGACTGTGTTTTGATTAAATCAGGAAGCAGCTGATTCTGAAAACCTCCAGGGCTCTGGAAATGGATCAGCAAGCTGGCTGACCCTCAGGAGTAAATGTCAGCTGTGTTCTCCCTACAGAATTTCAGATTACAGTTTCCTATTTTAACTTCTGTTCAGAAATAAACTTTAAAATTTTTTCTTGATGGTTACATTAAACCTAGTATGTATGTATGTATGTATTTAATCTTTTTGAGACAGGGTCTTGCTATGCAGTTCAGGCTGGCCTTGTGCTCACTTTGTAGCCTAGGCTGGTCTCAACCTCACAACAGTCCTCCTGCCTCAGTTTCCCAAGTGCTGGGATTACAGATGTGTGCCACCACGCCCATCTAGTATTTATTATTTAGATACAAGTCTCTGATGGTAACATTGAAACTATTAGTTACAGTTTTGTAATTTTAGGTGTATCAGGGTTGTTAAAGAGTCAATTTTGTATTTTGAATTCTCTAGATAAATAAAAATATTGGGATTTAGGATTGTTAATTATGCACTATATTCTTTTAGATCTGTTCTAATCTTCTAAATAATGAATTCATGGCTTAGACTTTTTAAGCTTCAGGTCTAGAATATTAACAGAACAGATCCGAGTTGTTTAGGAATTATAAAAATACTAGCTTTAGCTACTGTGGTTTTCCACATGATAGCCCACCCTGCTTCCTCCAGGGTGTACTTTTATTTTGGTTTGTCCTCTTTTACTCAGCCCAAGCTTGCTCTGTGGAGCCAGTCTCTCACTCTTCACTTTTATTTTTTCAAGTAAACTTTGCCCTTGCTTTTTGCTCATTTCATTCCATTCTTTGAGACAAGAAGCTGGAAAAAACTACATTTATAAAATAAGTAGAAAAAAATTTGCAAATAAACTCACTGGCAAGGTTGCTTTTTTCTTACACGTTTTATATACACTTATTTTTATTATGTATAAATAGCTATATAAAGTTGCAGCAATTCGTAGGATTAGAACCTCAAGGAGAATTTTTAGCAAACAGGTGAAATTTGAAAATAATGCATGGCATTAATTGTGTACTGTTTAGCTTACTAATTTCATACTAAACAATTAGCTTCCACACCCTGAGGCCGTGTGCCAGTGGCCTGAGACATCCAGGGAGCCCAGCACAGGCCAGGAGAAGAAGCCACACCTAAAGGCCCTGCTGCCATCAGGGGAGCATTGGTGAACCACCACCTGTGCCTCTCCACTCCAGGAACCCTGGATTGGAGAAACCCAGGTGCCTACTCCAATCTGCTATACTGAGGGACTGACAGCCAATGCAGGAAGCACCAGGAATGCAGCAATGGGCTGTTTTGGAGGAACACAGGAAAATGTCAAGACACAGGAGCAAAATACGATCTCATTCCTCCAGCCCACACAGAACAAGTTCAGGAGACACAGTCATAGTAGAAATTAGAGGTCACATACCACGAATTTCTGAAAAGATAAAAACTGAAGTAAAGAAGCAACTTAGTTCTTATACTGTTTGGTTAATTTTACATGCTTATGTCTGATGGTCTGGACAGCTATTTTGAAGATAACAAGAGGCATTATGGTAACCTTTGTTAATTTCCTATTATTTTGTTTTGAAGTCCTGTCTTGTTCTGATTGTTTTGTTTGGTTCAGTTTTATTCTGTTTTGTTTTGTTTTATTTTATTTTGTTATGTCCGATGGTATGGACAGCTATTTTAGCAGTAACAAGATATAGTAGCCATTGTTGATTTTCTATTATCTTGTTTTGAAGTCCTATGTTACTTTCATTGTTTTGTTTTGATTGACTTTATTCTGTTTTATTTTATTTGGTCTTATTCTCTTTAAAATAAAAATAAATAAATAAGCAGTTAGCTTTATTTCTAATTATAGCATGATAGGTTCAGAAAAACTTGGATGAATCCAAAATGATCCTTCTTAGTGAATGCTGATACTTTCATTTAATGGTAGGTAGAGTTGATGTGAATTTAGTCTGCTGTGTAGCTTTCTTCACATCTATGAAACTTTGTATGAAGTTAAATTTGTTAAAAGAAACACTTCTATATACTTAAAGAAGAGATTTTAAAATCTCTTCTTTCATATTTTCTTTGAATTTGGGCCTGTGGGAGGGGAGTAAGAAGTCAACAAGAAGCTAAGACCTCCTGTGAGTCGGGGCCATGTGCAGGCTGATTGGGGGAGAGTCAGATGCCAGCCCTCTCCTGTAGTTTGTGCTATTCACAGACTGTGGGGGAGGAGAGCAAGAAGTTAACAAGAAGCTAAAACCTCTTGTGGGTGGGTCCCATGTGTGGGCTAACTGGGAGAGAGCCAGACACCAACCCTCTCCTGTAGTCTGTCATTTGCACACTGCAGGGGAAGAGAACAAGGAGTCAATAAGAACCTAAGACCTCCTGTGAGTTGGTGCCATGTGCAGGTCTACAGGGAGAACCAGACGCCAGCTGGTTCTGACACACAGGCAGGGAGACAAGAAGAGCCAATATCCTCCCCACCCCCATAAGCGACTGACTGATCCAGAGAAACATAGGCTGTGATGCTAGCTAATGAGGTAAAATACAAGTTAATGCTTGTAGTGTTTAGTGTTTCACTGACTTTGCAGGCCTAAAGTCAATAGTCTGATCATCTATTCAGAGGATAACAATATGCAATGTAGCATATATGGGAGATCTCCTGAAGGTGGTGGCCATTGTTAATTTACTATTATCTTGTTTTGAAATCTTGTGTCACTCCCATTGTTTTGTTTGATTGGATTTTATTCTCTTTTATCATGTTTGATTTTGTTGTATCTGATGTCATGGGCAGCTATTTCGAAGATAACAAGATATATTATAGTAGCCATTTTGGATTTACTATTATCTTGTTTTGAAGTCCTGTATTGAATTCTTTGTTTCATTTTTATTGATTCTATTCTGTTTCTGTTTTGGTTGATTTTTACTATGTCTGAAGGTATGGGCAGCTATTTTGAAGACAAGAGTCATTATGGTAACCATTGTTGATTTCCTATTACCTTGTTTTGAAAAGCTGTGTCACTTACACTGTCTTGTTTTTATTGGCTTTATTCTGTCTTATTTTGCTTGGTTTTATTCTCTGTAAAATAAAATTTTAAAAATAAATAATAAATAAGTAAATAAATTTGGGCCTATGGTTCTACAATATGGACAAAATAAAATTGTATGAATATTATATAAGAAGGTACATTATTTTCTTGATTTTAGCCATATAAAGCTGCAGCAATCTATAGGATTAGACCTAAAGGGAAATTTTTGGTATATAGGTAAAATTTGAAAATAATGCATGATTTCAATTCTGTATTTTTTTAAAATTCTGTTTTCTTTAGCTATTGATTTCATATTGAACGATTAGCTTTATTTCTGACAAGTATAGAAAATGCTAGTAATCACTAAAATCTTGAATTTTCTGCAGGATTGCTTTTTTGAATATTAAAATTATCAAGATTCTAAGATACAATAGTTAAGAGAATTTTAATTGAGATTGAATACATTTACTTCTAAATAGCTTTCATTTTATGTAATAGGTCAGTAAGTATACTCTAAAAATATATAAATCATATAGCTTTCCTACTAACTTATACTTTTATAATTGGCATCAGTTGAACATTTTTTTTCCTTTTCTTTCTTCTTTTTTTTTTTTTTTTTTGAGTAGGCTTCTCTCCCCAAGTAATGAATGAGTTGTAAATAAGCTTATTTAAATAGCAAATAATAATTTGTATTTGAAAAAACTTCAATATATGCTTTATAGATTCAGACCATAAAACTTCCTGTGAGCAGAAAGGAGGTTCAGTTTATAAGTAAAAACTATTCATGTAGGCATGTAAGTAGTGGTTTTTCTTAACCATTATGAATACCTAACTGGTTTATACCATAAAAAATGAATTATAGGTAGATAACTATGCAAACAGTATCATAACTGTCCAATAAAGTCACTTTTGTACCTTAAACTTTGTCTCTGATATCCCCTTCAGAAATGATCATTATTTTTAGTCTTTTTTTTTGCATGGAACATTTCTGGAGGATATATAAATATATATACCTCTTGTCATACAAATTAAAACAGTATACTCTTCCTTTTCATTTACCATATCTGCATTTGACATGGAAATTACATTTTAAAATGATTTGCTTATAGTTCTTTTAGATGTTCATATGTTACAATGTATTAAAGTGAGTGATTTAAAAACTTTAACAAAAAAAAAGCGATTTCATTATATGAATGGAAAATATATGATATATAAAGCTACATAGTTTTTTTTTTTTTTTTTTTTTTTGCGGCACCGGGGATCGAACATCACAGCTTCACGCCTACCAGACAGGCGCTTACGCCACTGAACCAAACTCCCGACCCTGGTTTTTCGAGGCAGGGTCGCACTATGTGGCTCAGGCCGGCCTTGCGCTCGCGTTGTAGCCCAAGCCGGCCTCGAACTCACAATGCTCCTCCTACCTCAGCCTCCCGAGTGCTGGGATTAAAGGCGTGCGCCACCACGCCCGGCTTAAAGCTACATCGTTTTTTAAGTTTCTTTTTTAGAGTTTGTAATGACATGTAATTGCAATGTCTAGCTAGTGCAATATATATTGGAGAAATCTGAATTTAAAGTAGATTTCATATGCCTGTCTTTATAATTGTTTGGCTCTTTTTACCATACAGGCTTACTTATTATTAATATAGCATGAATCTTTAACCATTTTTATGTTTATCTAACTTCCAAGCTTTTTAAAAGCCAGGAATTAGGTTAATACTGGTTGTGAAGTTCATAATAGGAATTTTTTAGGCCCTACTCTAGTAGCTGTCCAGTACTCATTATGCCCATAGTATTTATGTTTGATAGACCAATTTTATATTTATGTAGCTGTAATAAAAATGAATACTTTTACTTTATATCTGGAGTTAAATTGCCTTAGAAACATTATTAAACTGCTTGATACAATTATTTTGTTTTTAATGAGATAGTACAGAATTTAAGCCAGACCAACCCGGGTTTGAAACCTGTTTATGTCTTTAGTGCTAGCTCAGTGCTAGGGGGCTGTCTCTGTAAATCTCAGTTTCTATACAATGGTAATAGAATACTGCAGTGAATGTTCTTATATGGATATCATAGTTTGTGTGAAGATATTGACATTGACAGAAAAAATCTGTGGACCAAAAGGCTTATGCAGTTTAAAATTTGATACACTGCTACAAAATCACTCTGAAAAGGTCATCCCACTTTGCAGTTTCACTAACCATATGACAGTGCCATGTATTCTCTACATATGAATTTTTGCTGCATTTTTGCTTTTCTTATTCCTATCTTTGAATTTTAACCTTCTCCAAGTCTCTTTGACGTCTCTATCAAATGTGGTGGTATCCCGGGCGTGGTGGCACACGCCATTAATCCCAGCACTCAGGAGGCTGAGGTAGGCAGAGCGTTGTGAGTTCGAGGCCAACTTGGGCTACAACGCAAGCACAAGGCCGGCCTGAGCTACATAGTGCGACCCTGCTTCAAAAAACCAGGGCCGGGAGTTTGGCTCAGTGCCTTAAGCGCCTGCCCTGGCAGGTGTGAGGTTGTGAGTTCAATCCCCGGTGCTGCAAAAAAAAAAAAAAATGTGGTGGTATCTTAGACGTTGGAATAATATGCTAGTAACTCCACTAGTATTTATACTTTTCTCTTAATAACTACTCATATTTTAATGTAGGCTGTATAGTATTAATACACACCATTTATAAGACAAAAGCTCCTTGAGTTTAGGTTGCCTACATATTTTTTAATATCTATCAACTTTAAAATTTCAATTAATCAAAAATTTTTGTATCTTCTCACTAGTTTGGCTGTGTACTCTGGTTTAATTTTCACTATAAATAGAAAACTGTTTCTGCTTTAATTTTATATTAGTGTTTTTATCCCTTTGCAGGAACAAATATACTCTAATATTTAGTACTTTTTGGATGCATTGGTTTATAATTATGATGCTCATTATCATTACATAGGCTATATATGTAGAAGATATAAATACTACACACAATCCATACTAAACTCAGGGAGAGAAATTGTGTTCACCTTATATTCTTAATGTTTGACTCTTCTAAAAAAGAAAATAATGGAAAATTGCATTTAAGTTTTATTATAATTTCATTTCTATTTGAAATGTGTTACTCTTTGTATTCTTATCTTTTGGTGCTGGAAATTGGATTTAGGGCCTCACATATGCTAAGCATATTTTCTCCATTGAGCTACACCTCCAGCCTCAAATCTGCTATTTTTTTTGTGAAACACTCTTTGAGTCATAAATATCCTTAAGATTTATAAAAATAAGTCAAAGTGCATACTAATGAAATACAGAAAACTAAAATATGAATGTTGGTGTGCCATGCCTCCCCAGCCATGTTTGGATTTTAATGAAAATCCAGCATGACACATTTGACACATAAGACTTTTTTATGGTCAACTCGTATTGCGATAAGTTACACAGTTCTCTGTGTTTTTAAGGAGTGGTAAGGTTTATCTGGTCATTTGATTTGCAGAGCTTTAGGTAGGTAGATAAGCTTGTTTTGATGGAATTTATCCCACATCTTCCCAACTGATGTCCTTTTGACTAAGAAGTTTATTTTAGATCTGTAGCTCTTACATTTATCAAATTGTTAAAAAGAACATTCTTCATTATATTATTGTAAAATATATGAAAATTTGACATGTAAATCACCCTCAGTAGGGCCTGGCTCCTTTGAGGACTCAGTAAATGGCAAGTATTTTTTATTATGCATACTAAATCACTTCTCGGCCTTTTGGCTAAGATCAAGTGTATTATGCATCCTAATATTAATAGCATTGTGGAATTTATAGTGAATATAGAACTTTGTGATGTGTGCATATGGGCCCTCAGAAAAGCTTGATGTTGAAACTCTGCAATCCTTATTAAACTTTAACTTCTTTTTTAATAGAATCCCAAAACGAAAGAACAGATTGAAAATCTGTTACGGAATGGAATGAACAAGGAGTTGAGAGATCGCCTCTGTGGCCGAATGACTTTTGGGACTGCAGGACTTCGTTCTGCCATGGGAGCAGGGTTTTGCTATATTAATGATCTTACAGTAATACAATCAACACAGGTAAATATTATTAAGTATTACATGTGTAATTGTTTACTCTTTATTTTGCTGTATTAATTAGGTAGTATCTTTCTTCTCTTTCTTTCTTTTGTTCAGGAAGGAATTCTCATGTAAATAAAAAATGCTCACCAAATTCTGATTTTTAGCCTTGCCTGAGATTTATCCTAAAAGTCATTTATATATCTTCAAAATCACATTCTTTGATTAATAGTTATTTTAGTTGCCATCATTAACTTTTTGAGCACACTACTTTCAGAAAGAAGATAATTGCACATGTTGGTATACAGCCATTCATAAAAGTTAACCAGAGTATTTGGCAAATTTAGTTGAAAGTGTGTCATTTAAACATGGTTTTACATATCCGTTTGAAAATTATTTTAATACTGTTGTATAACATGATGCAATTTGTTTCTTTTCATTTTTATGCTTCTCTTAGAAACATTGTTTCTCTTCCCAGTGAATCATCTTCACTATTTCAAGATATTATACTTTTGAGGCCAGTAATACATTTAGCGTATACTAAAAATGATTCTGGTTTATAGAATACCTTAGTGGGCATAGCTATAAACAATACTACCAAACAGTAAATCATCTTTAACCTTGTTTTAAGAGAATTCTCTAAAGCCAAGGGTTAATGCAGGAGATAGAGGAGATGAAATAAAAAGATGGCTCAGATAGGAAGGATACATGCCACCTTTCCTACCTACTCCCTTCCCAGCTCCTATCTAGTTTTCAACCAGAAATGCATCTAGTTCAGTCTTTGTATGTATACTGAGTTTCTTTATAAGCAAAGCCAGATAGAATCTGATTCTTAAGCGCCATGACCCTTTCAAACTCTAGACATAAAGGAATATCTAGAGATAAAGTGGATTCTTATAGCAGACAATAATGTGAAAATCTGTCAGGTTTGAGGATTTTTTTTTTTTTTTTGAGATAGGGTTTCACTATGCAATTCCTGCTGACCTTGAACTCACTTTGTAACCCATGCTGGCTTCAAACTCACACGATCCGCCTGCCTCAGCCTCCTGAGTGCTGGGATTACAGGTGTGTGCCACCACACCTGGCTTATTTAGGATTTATTAATTTGTCTTTCTATCTCTCATATACAGTAGGTTGAGAAAAACAATTACATTTGAATGACTTGTGTACTGGAAGTGACTGGAGACTCGTTTGATACTGGTTCATCCTTAATAGTGCCTCCCTTAGAGTAGATCTTCAGTAAGTCGGAATAACTTAATTTTAGTTAAATGAATGGCCTTGGGTAATTTATTACATTGAGCTTTACATAAACATTCTTATTCCGTATTCTCATTTTTAAAAGAAATATTAAACGATAGAGACAAAATAGTATTTGCATTTGTTTCTTTTCAGCATGTTACAAAGATTAAATTTCCTATCTTATTTTGCAGAAGTAATTCTAAATGACTAACACCATGAAGTGTTATTTTTAGAAATGAAAATATTTAATGAAGCTAGCAAATCATTCTCAAGATAGTTAAAATGGTTTTAGTTTATCATTTTTATGTTTTAAATATGGAATACTTTTTATTTTGTGTACCTTTGACTGCAAATTTTCATAGTCTATGCTTTTTTGACTTGCGAGATTTTAAAACTAAGAAATTATAAATGATACCACCATTTTAAGAAGTGTTCCAGTGAAGTACTATGTTGCTGATTAAAAATGTTATATGTTCTAAATAGGTCAGATACCTTGGTTAGCTTCAATCTTAGGATTTAGCAAGGACTGGAATTTTGCTCTCTGGAGCCTCAAAACAAGAAATAATTTCTTTTGGTTCTTCGAGCAATTTTTTTTTACCTTACTGACCCTCATGTCTCATCTTTTCCCATTTTATTTATTGTATGGGTTTATGATTACTAAGTTGATTCTTCTGTGTTACTAAAATTTGTCTGAAAATCCAGGAAATATTTGTCATTTCATGTTTATGGATTGCATATTATTGTTCCCACATTAGCAAATGTGAGGATAAATGCAGAAGCCAGGTCCTTAGGAGCCGATAAACTGCATACAAAATATAAAGAGATTTTAACTATTATAAAATGCAAGCATTCATCAGGAAATAATCAATCTTTTGTGTTCATTTGCTTCAGGGAATGTACAAATACCTTGAGAGATGTTTCTCAGACCTTAAGCAGAGAGGCCTTGTTGTTGGGTATGACACTCGTGGTCAAGTAACCAGCAGCTGTAGCAGCCAGAGGTACAGTGTTAATTGTTTCAAAAATTAAGTTGGATTACAATAAAATACTAAAAAATGTTTTTCTGCAAGTAGTAGTACTGCTAAAACAGGAGACTGCCAAATAGAAATGTATTCACATGCTAGTATTTATTTTACAGCTGAAATAGGAAAGTATATCAAAAATAAGCTACAGATTTCACAAAACGAAGTAAAATCTTAAAATATTTAGAGTTCACATTTAGAATAATGTCATAGCTTGTTAGTTTAATATATTGGTGAAGGGACTGGGTAAGAGTAATTATATAGTTTATGTTATTTCATAATCCTTTTTGGTTAAGACTATTTTCATAATCATGATATAGTGATACCTTTTTCGGGGAGTAAGTATACATGTTGCATTTATTTTATTTCACTTTCCACCATTCTGCTGCATTTTGCAGGTTTTATGTCCTAATAAAAGCCATCAAAAATAAGTGACAGAAAAAGAAAAATTATAGCATCAGTTCTGTTCCTTGTTAAGCTCCTTTTAGTTTGTGTTTGTGTTTGTGTTTGTGTGTGTGTATGCAGTGCTAGGGATGAACCCAGAGCCTTGCACCTGCTAACAGGTGCTCTACCACTAAACCAACTTCCTTTTTAAAATATATTACTTATTTAAAGTTATAAATTGGAGCATAAAGCTTTAAAAAGTGATTATAAGAATTGATTGTATTAAGATACTCTGAATTCAGACTAATTATAATAAGGTATATTTATTATGTATGTGGAAGTTTTTTGGTTTTTTTTTTTAAAGCTTCGTATGCTAAGGACTAAGGGAAATCTTTTAAATCTTTTTTTAGGCTTGCTAAACTCACAGCTGCTGTCTTACTGGCTAAAGGTGTTCCTGTGTACCTTTTTTCAAGATATGTTCCTACACCTTTCGTAGTAAGTATGTTGTGTTAGTGATTATTCAGTTGGTTGCTTTTGACAAGATTTTTTTTTTTTTTTTTTTTTTTTTTTGAGACAGGGTTTCACTATGTAATTCAGGACAGCCTTGAGCTCACTTTGTAGCCCAGGCTGGCCTCGAACTCACAGCATTCATCCTGCCTCCGTCTCCCGAGTGCTAGGATTACAGGTCTGTACCACTATGCCCAGCCACTGACAAGATTTCTTAACTACAATTTAAAATCTTATCACAAATACAGTTCTGTATTAATGATATGAGGAACCAAAGGAAGGAAAAAATGTTTCACTTTTCGAACCACCTGAGAACTTGATCTCTAAAAGGTGACAAGCCCACAGTCATGGTGGGCTATTTTAATGCTCTTCTTTCAGAGATTGATAAGGCAGACAAAAAAGATTAGAGATAGTTTTGAACACACTTAACAGGTTTGATCGGTTGAGTGTGTTTAAAAACCCATATTCCATAATGGTAGGATGCATGTTGTTATTAAGCAGAGTCACAAAGAAAGTCTCAACAAATCCTGGGGAACTGTTTATCAAACTATATTCATAGACTCAAATGAAATAAAATTATAAATTAAAAAGCCCACAAAACTTCCTGTGTTTAGAATATTAACACAGATTAATAAGTAATTTGTGGATTAAAGAAGGTATAATTGAAGATGAGAAACTACAGGTAGTCCTTGCTTTGAATGGTAGTACCGGGCTATAAAGACACTGTGACGCTAAAAGTCCATGCAAAATGATCTTCATAGTCAACAAGAAAAATTACAAATATTCCATGATCTTTAAAATATCTTGACAAAACATTGAAGAATCTCTTACTCTTGGTTAAAAATACATAGGGAAAGAGAAAAACGTTAAAAAATATTTAGTACATTGCAATTTCAAACATTAGAAACACTGACTACTAAAGTTCTTTCTTTATTTAAAAAGAAAACTAGCCAAGAATATGAAGTATTTGCTTCTTTTCTTGTAACTTTCAATGAGTGAACATTTTTACTATTCCTTTGCAGATTGTTATATACCTTTATAAGTTTGGATAAGCTTCCAATATTTTATCCTTTGTTAATTTCAATATACTGAAATATCTCTGAGAGATCCTTTAATATGAAATGTTTTACCTATATCACTTCCTCTTCCTCTTTTTCAACCTTTTCATCACAACCCCATTCCTCATTTCATTCATGTGTTTGTCTTCATTATGCTTCTCTGGTTGCATTTCTAAAGTCTTTTGAATGTTGACAGTGCTGGTATTCCCAAGTGTCATTTTCTATAACTCATTTACGTTCAATGCAATTTTCTTTTCACCATTATTGCTTTTTAAAAGTTTCTTTGCTACATTTTGATCTTTGTTAAATTCCCACATTCATTATCCATTTTTCCCACTATTACCTATTTTTCTAAAATGTCACATGAGTGTACCACTGGAAGATAAGGAGACAGCACAACCACATATCTAAGAGCTGATTAATAAATAATACACAGTGACCAATCACTGACAGACTTTAAAAGTGTCACATGATGGATCACTGACCATGATAGATCTATTATATATGTAATAACTTGTGGACTGAAGAGCAAGCAACCACATTTGTACTTGATACCGTTATTCATGGTTAATGTTACCACAGGAGCAGAAATTTGAAAATATTGTTAGGAGATTCATGCTATTTAACAAAAATGTGGCAATAGAAATGTTGGTATACTGGAACTGTGCAATGCAAAGACTGCTTGTATTTAAAACTGAACAACATGAAAGCAAAAATTTTGGGATAGAATTAAGCCATACTTAAAGGGAAATTGATAGCTTTAGTGAATATATTAGAAAGAAAGATTCGAAAACAGTGAGCTAAACTTTAACTTAATTTGTTCATGCTTAAATAGATAAAATCTAAATTAAGTAAAAGTAATGAAATCGTACAGGGATAAGAAAAAATCAAGTAAACAGAAAATAAATAAGCTATCAACAAAGTTAGGTCTCAGAAGAGACTAAAAAATAAACTGTCCTAGAAAAGGTAGTCAAGAAACAAGGAAGGCACAAATAAAGAAGTTAAAAAGGAGGGCATAAAAAATAGGGATTTTAAAAAGTATAGTATTTGGAACAACATAACATAAATAAATGTACAAGTTCAGATGAATTCACCAATTTCCTAGGAGGGTACATGTTGTATCAAAACTGATAAGAAATTTTAAAAATCTGAATATACCTATGGTCATTTAATAAGCTGAATTAGTTTTTTTTTTTCACAAAATACTCTCAAATTTAAAATACCAGGTCTAGGTGATTTTATAGGCAAGTTTTACCAAATATTTGAGGAATAGATAATGTCTTTATAACCTATTCTAATAATTTCTTGGAAATACATTGAAGGAATTCCCAAAAATCTAGTTCTAATGGATAATTGAAAACAAGGCAAAACCCAGAACTCTAGATAGGCTCTGTAAGATTCTGCCTTAGAATTGCCAGTTCCAGCTATCGTCATTCCCACTATGTTGACTTTTCTCTCTTGTGTAGATAGATTTACTCTAACTGGTAGGGAAAATACTTTTAGTAACCCCAGATTCACACCCTTTTAACATGTCAAAGGCAATCTGCCTTGACCAACTGTAGCTAGAATATGTTGGGGAAGGGCTCTGATTAGGGAATAGGTTACTGTGATCAAAACTGGGTCATGTTCACACCCCTCACCATTGTCAGGAGAGAAGTAAATATAATGGTAGAAGCTGGGTGAGAAATATCCTAAGGACACAAATAATAATTACTACAGAGAAAAATGGAAATTCCACCTGAGAATTAAATGTGGGAGAGAAGATAGCAAATTGACCCTTATACGACAGAAACCACAGAGTATATATAAAACTCTTCAAATTGGAAAGCAAGAAACCTGTGTTCTACCTGAATTCTCTACCTAGTGATTGTATAATATGGGACAAACTTCATTGTAAAATGTGATAGATTAAATGATTTCTAAATTTACTTCTAACTTCAGTATTTTATGATGGTATTTGCCACTCATTATCTCCAAGGTTCGGAGTGACTGGCTGTCTTAGTTACTTTTCTGGCTGCTGAGATAAAATGTCTAACACCCAAAGTCAAAGGAGAAAAAGTTTATTTGGCTCACAGTTTATAGAGGTTTCAGTCCATAGTCAGCTGGCTCCAAGTCGGGGTGGCATTGCAGAGGGACATCACAGAAGAGAAACTGTTCATGGCAAAGCAGAGGAAACCGAAGGCAGGAAGCAGCACACAAGCGACAGCCCTCTTTCTGTTCCTTACATTACATCCGAACTACTCCCCCACTAGGACAGGTAATATTCATACTCAGTGTGGGACACCCTTAATCCTACCAAAAACCATGCCAAATCATTCAGAGGGCTAATTTAGTAATCACACACTTGATCGCAGCTTCACATACACTCGAGATCCAGCCACATCTGAAAATCCCCACCTCTGATTACAGCCAGGTTTGGGGAGACGTCTAGACATAAACCGTAACACTGGAACATAGTAGGTATTCATTAAATATTGTTAAATGAAAAAAGGATGACAAATGTTTATAAGATTAAGTTAAAGAATATGCAATGTATTAATTATTGTTGCTCTCTTACTAACCTGTTTTGAAACTCTGTTTTGTTATTTTTACTTTTTCCTGTTTAAAAATTTTTTTAAAGACTAAGTTAAAGGAGATTGAGGAGAAAGCCATTTGATCTAATAAATGGATGCTTTTTTTTACCTCATATTTAAAATGAGCCCCACCCACAAACCCAGAGTCTATGAGACTATGGGTAATTTATGCCATAATGTTGTTTCCTGTTATTTAATCAAAGTTACTTTCTTGTCAAGTGTATGAGTAGCTAGAAAGCAAAATGGAATTATGTTATAATTTTTTCAGCCATATGCAGTCCAGGAGCTCAAAGCAGTTGCAGGTGTGATGATTACTGCATCTCACAACCCCAAGGAAGACAATGGATACAAGGTAAATGTTGCAGTCCTGACCTTTGCTTATTTTGTAGTTCTTATTTTATTTCAATAATATGTGTTACAAGCTAAACACTGGGAACAGAAAGATAAAAACATTGAGACTGACCCTCACAGCATTTATATCCCCAGTGGCCCTTACTACTTCTCCACATGTACAATTACAAAGGTGTCTTCATTGGTCTTTTTACTTCTAATTGCCCTTGACTTCTGTATCCCACTCAAAACCTATCCTGCCATTTCAGAAATATAGTCACAATGTACCAAGAATATGAAGAATGTATGGGAGGATATAGGAAGAAAGTCAGAGAAATGGTACTTGATCTTTTTCCCCTCCCTTTGACGTTCTGCCTTGGTTTCCCATTGGCCACAGGATCCATTCACTGTGTCAGATTGTATGGCAGAACGGAGAAGGGTGAAAAGTGACTCTGGAAATATTACTGGGTAACTCCTAAAAATGGCTGGCCAAATAAACATTACTGGGTTATGGGTTACTTGCCTTTCCTTTTAGAGTTAGATTCCAGGTTTTTCTCATCTTGAAAAAGAATTGAATGAAACAAGCAAAAATCAATGGCAAAGTTTATTGGAAAAAGTAAAAGTTTCTGGGATTGGTGGCACACACCTGTAATCGCAGCACTCGGGAGACTGAGACAGGAGGATTGCCATGAGTTTGAGGCCAGCATGGGCTACATAGTTTGTTCAAGGCCAGCCTGAACTATATAGTGAGACGCTGTCTCAAAAAAAGAAAGTAAAAGTGAGAAGTGATGGGGAAACTGGCTCTGCAGAGCAAGCTTGGGCCAAGTAGAAGAGGAAAAAGCAAGATAAAAGTACCTCTGGAAGAAGCAGGGCAGGCTATCATGAATATAATACCATGAACACAATAGCAAGCTGTTCTTGACATCTGTGTCCTTTTATACTGTCCAAATCTCGAGGAAACCCACGAGAACTTCTACATATGGGTCCTAAGAGGCAGTGCTGGGATCTCACTTCTCAAGCTGATCGATGTCAGGTCTAGGCCATCCTATTGAAAACCTGCTCCAGTTCTTGTGAGAAGTCCACATGCAATGCTTTGGGAACTTTTCTGTGCATGTGTTCTGGGATCTTGTAATTAATTTCTTTTATACCACATAACACAGCTTTGCATGTTGTATTTAATCGTATAAAGTTTTATGGGATATTCTGTAGTTTGTTAGATTATTTTAGTATATAGTTAGAAATCCAAGAGTATGATTGGACACTGTGGTACGTGCATAATATTATAATGATGTCTACTTATATTGCATTAGTATTAAAGTAAATTCTTTTATTCTTTTTTTTTTTCAAGATAAGGTCTCACTGTGTAGTTTAGGTTGGGCTTGACTCATTATGTAGTTCAGATTGGCCACAAACTCATGGTGATCCTCCTGCCTCAACCTCACGAGTGCTGGGATTACAGTCATGTGCCCCTACCCCTGGCTAAAATAAATTATACAAAAGGAAATAATGTAATTTTAAAATGAATCCCCGTGGAATCGTTACCATCAATATCTTTTTGTATTTATTTGTATCATGTTGAAATTTTTTACATGATTAACTTATGTGTTTCTTCATAAACCAAAAATATCTACTGTGGCTAAGAAAAGTTCTGATAAGCATTTCAAGTAATTATAGCTATATTTACCTGTCATCTAGGTTTATTGGGAAACTGGTGCTCAGATCACATCTCCTCATGATAAGGAAATTTTGAAATGTATAGAAGAATGCATGGAACCCTGGAATGGTTCCTGGAATGATAATTTAGTGGACACTAGTCCTCTGAAAAGAGATCCTCTGGAGGACATTTGCAAGAGATACATGGAAGATCTGAAAAAGATCTGTTTTTACAGGTATCCAAGTTGAAATATACAATAGTATTGTTAGGGGTTAACAAGTAAGGGAAGAAAGTGATTTTAAATGTTGTCTATTCATTATGTTTAAATTGTAGCTAAATAGTATGATAATAGGAGCAAGGGATGTGGCTCATTGGTAGAGTTCTTGCTTTCCATGCATAAAGCCCTGGATTTGATCCTCAGCACCACAATTTAAAACAAAAATAGTATCATAATAGCCAAAAAGTAGAAGTAACCAAAATATACATCAACTGGTGAATGGATAAATAAAATGTGTTATATCCATAAAATGAAATATTATTCTGCAATAAAAAGAAATGAAGTACTGATACATACCACAATATGAATTAACTTTGAAAACATTATGCTAAGTAAAGAAAGCTATTCACAAAGAACCACATATTGTATGATTTCATCTATATGAACTGTCCAGAATAGGCAAATCTATTGAGATAAAAATAAACAGAAAATTCACTAGTGGTTGCTTATGGTTGAGAAGAATCAGAGAGTTGGGAGTGGGGAGCAATGGTGTACAGTGTTTGTTTTGGGAATAATGAGAATGTTTTAAATTAGATTGTGGTAAAGTTTGAACAGCTCTATGAATATAGTGAAAGCCCTATTGAATTGTGACTTATATAGTGAATGAATTACATTTCAATACAACTGTTAAATTATATCTAACTATATGTAAAAATGCCTGTATGTAAGATCAGGAAATTACTTTTTAAGATTTTATTTTTCCTTAACTAGCCCATAATGACTTATATAACTAACCCATAAATAGCTAACACTATTGCTAGAAAGAATCACCATTTACTGAGTGTATTTTTCCTATCATACAATATAGATTTTAACTTTCTCTCTAGTTTATTTTCAAAAGTACACCCATCAAGCTATCAGTTGTTTTCTTTTCTTCCAGAATGAGAAGTAGGCTAATATACAGTAGTACTAGCTAAATACTGCTGTCTCTAGTCAATCTAAAAAGAGTTGAATCTTTCTATTATCTTTTCTATCTTTACTCATTTCCATTTTTGTTTTTGAAAGAGTGTATGTGCAAAAGCAAAATATGTCTTGATGAATGCATAATCACACAGCGAAGATTTCAAGTGACTTTAAATTTGATTATATTTTCTTAATAGGTTACATCCTAAGAATACAGAACCACAAACTTCAAATTATCTATGGTAGCTCTACTGTTAGTAGTAATATCTGTAGTTTTATAGATAAATATAGCTATATGTATGCATACACATATATTATAAAACAAATGGATGGTTATGTTAATGCCAACAAGAAACTAAGATCTGGATATAAGAAAATCAAGTGTAAGGTCAAAGAAAATAATTCTAAAACTGTAATTTTGAATTTGAAATGTTATGAACTTGTGGCTTATTTACCTTTTTCTAAAATACTAATTCTGTTACTAAAATGAGTACCTCTAAAGCATAGATTGTGGTTTTTGCACCAGGGATTGAACTCACAGCCTCACGCCTGCCAGACAGGTGCTTAAGCCACTGAGTCAAACTCCCAGCCCTAGTTTTTTGAGGCAGGGCCGCACTATGTAGCTCAAGCTGGCCTTGCGCTCCTGTTGTAGCCCAAGCCGGCCTTGAACTCACAATGCTCCACCTACCTCAGCCTCCCGAGTGCTTAGATTGTGGTTTCTAAATAATATTTCTCACTAAAGGGAACCAGAGCTCCCTGGAAGAATTAATGAAGCCAGGACTGGGGCAGAAAATGTATTCCTGGGCTTCATGTGTCTCTGTTTCTGTCTCAGTCATTCTTTCCCCTCCCTCCTTCCCTGCCTTCTTCTCTCTTCTCCTCTCTCTTTCTCCCTCCTTCTTCCCCCTCTCCCTCAATCTCAGTCTTCTTTTCCCTTTCCTTCTCTCCTCTCTGCCATAGGTAAAAAAACTGTCAAAGATACTAAGAGATACTTACTTGGATCATATCAAAGGGATATAGGAACATACTTGAAGAGACTCCTGTTAACCAAACAATGAACAGTTAAGCATCAAGAAGAGTAATCACTGTAATGAACTAAGACATTAAACATAAAAATCGCATGGCTTATAGTAATCTATCAGAGCACTTTATTCATCACCGTAGGGGGTTGTTAGACTGATAATTACTCATTCTAAAATTTTATAAACACTGACTTTTCATTTTGCAGATTGATAAATGAGTCTTTCTCTTAATTTGTCTTTCCTATATGAACTAAATTTCAGGGTTAATTAAATAATTACTGAAGGATAAATATTTTTAAAGAAAAATCTAATCATTAAATGCAAAATGAGTAACATAATTAAAACCTGATTATTTTGTGATCTCTAATAAATAATATATCTAAGCAGTTACCATGAAGGGCTGTTAAGATTCATAAGTAAAAAGATGATGAGAAATTTTGTGATGGATGTATCAGGATAACAAAACACTGATGAATCTTAATTTAATACCATTAAGAGTAGGATTAGCATTTTGTGCCTCCCCTTGTGACTTAATAGAAAATACATAATACCTATTCTTGCCTAAAAATTTGTAATTGAACCTAATCCTGTTACCTTTAGATTCAATTACCTGTTTACAAAAAGAAAAAGGTTAGGGGAACATTCTAATACCAAAAGCATGTAATCCTAAAATGTAGGAATTCTCCAGTGCAAATGGTTTTATTTCTAAGAAGGAAGGGAAAAATATTTATAGAATAAAAAAGAGACTGGAGAGCCAAAACAAGCAGGTGTTGTCGACCTTATTCAGCTCCTGATTCAAGAAAACCAGCTATTAAAAGTGTTTCTGAAACATCTGAACCCAGGTTATTAGACAAAATTAAGAAATTATTGCTGGGCATACCTGTGATCTCAGCACTTGGGAGGCTGAGGCAAAAGGATTGCCGAGAGTTCAAGGCCAACCTGAGCTACATAGGGAGTTCAAGGTGAGCCTGAATTACGTAATGAGACCCTGACTCAAAAAACAAAAGCAACAAAGTTATTATTAATTTTTTGCAAAGGTACTATGATTGTGCTTTTAAATACTAAAACATTTTTATGTAAAACAATATGATGTCTTGAATAAATGAAATTAGGTTGACAGAATGTTGACAAATGTTGAAGCAAGGTGATAAAAATAAGTATTAAGTATTCTTTTATGTGTATTTTGAAATTTTTTCATATTTTATAAATTTATTAATTTTATATTAGTAACTTTATTTATTATAGAGAGGTTAGTAAATGATAGATAAGGGTATAGAAAGTTTTGCTGTAGAAGAGAATGATGGAGACAGAGCATGACTAAAGTATTAAAATTTTTGAATGAATAAAGATGGGGGCCAGAGCAGAAGTGGAGGGTCTGATCTTTGAGAGGAAGAACATTTCCTCACTGTTGTCAGAACAAAGAAAAGGTGTGTGGGGATGCTAGTGGGTTGTAGATTTGGCGTGAGAAGATTAGGACATTCCTATGAGAGAGCTTCTGTGTCTCAATGGTGTCTTAGGTATAGGGAGAAGAAAAGAATAAGGAAAGAGGAAAAGTCATACAGCATTTTAGAGAATAAAAAAGTAATTTTTTTGCAAAACAAAGTAGGATTGCCTGACAGTATTGGATGTCAGCTTTAATCCTTTTGTGAGATTTCCTTCATCAGTATTTAGCTATTTTGGTGCAGGTTTAGTAAAGGCACATTGTTGAATCAACAAGGGGTAAAGTATTGGAGGGTCACAGTAACCAAAGTGACATAAAAAGTAATTTAAATTAAGTATTGCCGAGCACAGTGGTGCATAACCTCAGATGCTTCGCAGGCTGAACCAGGAGGATCACAAGTTTGAAGTAAGCATGGGAAACTTAGGAAGACTGTGATTCAAAATAATAAATAAAAAAGGCTAGGGATATAGATGGGTAGCACTCCCTGGGTTCAATCCCCAGTACTGCAAAAGAAAAAGAAATTAAGTACCTTGGAATCTAAGCTAGATATAAAAAGAAAGAATAAAGGAAGGGATTTGCAGAAAATGAGAAAGACCAGTTAGAAAGTTTTTGTGATGGTTCTGGTAAGGAGTACTATGGAGGTTTGGTTAGGGCAATGGTGCAGCATATGCAGAGAAGTGATCTAGGTCCAGAAGTTGAACGCCAGCTGGATTCATTGGTGCACATCTGTAATCCCAGCACTTGGGAGACTGAGTCAGGAGGACCACAATTCAAGTTCTGCCTAGACAACTTAGTGAGATGCTGGCTCAAAATAAAATAAATTTTAAAGGGAATGAATGTGGATATAGCTTAGGGGTAGAGTACCTGAGTATGTTTCCTAGTTCAGAAAAAAAAAAAGAAGAAAAAATTGAACCATAATGAGAGAATATGACTTAATCTTTTGAAATTTAAGTTTATATAACATGATTTTTTAAAAATATCATAGAGCTCCACTGAAGACTTTGATCACTTTTTCCAGAATTTAAGTTTTTAATTATATCACAGATAACACATTTTATTATATTGATTGAATAGTGATTTATTTTGCTTTACAGGGAATTAAACTCAACGACTACCTTGAAATTTGTGCATACGTCCTTTCATGGGGTCGGACATGACTATGTTCAGTTGGCTTTTCAAGCGTTTGGTTTTAAGCCTCCAATTCCAGTACCAGAACAGAAAGACCCTGATCCAGACTTTTCTACTGTTAAATGCCCAAATCCTGAAGAAGGAGAATCTGTGCTGGTATTTTTTTTTTAATATTTAAACTATTATAGTTTATTAAACCATCAGAATAAACAGAATTTAAAATTCAATTATTTACAAAAGCAGACACCACCGTAGGTTTTATCTTTTAAATTGTATTGTACCATGGGTTTTTTTTGTTTGAAATCTCTGTGATCTCTACCTCTAGGCTTCTTATTTTAAATTTGACCAAATCATAGGCCTTTTAAAATTCATACTAACATAGTTCCTACATTGAGAAATTTAGCTTTTTGGGGTCACTGTTCCAGGAACTTTCTCTGAGATTGGCAGAAAGAGAAAATGCACGGATAGTTCTTGCTACAGATCCTGATGCAGACCGACTGGCAGTGGCAGAACTTCAAGAGAAGTAAGTGGAACCTGTCGTCTGATGAAAAGGTTGAGCTTCAAGGGGCTACAGGTGCAGCTCAGTGGTAAAGCACCTGATTAGCACAGCACATATAAGGCCCTGTTTGTCACCCCCAACACTGAAGAGAAAAGAAGCTTGAGCTTTTTTGTTGTTTGTTTTATTTTTTTGTTTTTTGGGGTACCGGGGCTCAAACTCCTGAACTTGCACTGGCCAGGCAGGCGCTTGTGCTGGCCGTAAACTTGAACTTTTAAAAGCAGTTTTTTACTATAAGTCTTACAGGCTTATTGAGACTAGTAAAGATTTTAGAAAAGAACATAAATCTTATATGAGCCTATCATTCAGAAATGTCACCTAAGTTGATATTTCAACTTTTTTTCCTTTTTCCTAATCAAATAAAGATGCATTTATAAAATTTTTTATAAAATTATAATCATGTTATATATAGTTTTATGTCTTACTGTTTTCTATTTCAACTGTACTCTAAGCATTTTCCCTGTCCTTATTATGTTTTTTTGAAAATATTAATTTTAAAAACAGCACAATATTCTAACAGATTACTTTATCAGTATAAATCATTTCCTAATCTTGGTCCTCTGATTTGCTATGTATTTTCGCTATTATGATGTGATGTCCTTATATAAAGACATAAACATTTATTATGATTTTTGTCTCATTAAGTAGGAGAATGAAAGTAACATTGTAGTAAATTTTCCAAAAGACATTATAACCATTTGTACTCTAAATGTCATCTCTGGTCAATCAGAAAAATAGTAGTAGTATTTTCTGAAAAGTCTAGTGTAGTAGGGTTTGATCTTTCCTATTTGAATGATGGTAACTTGTATGTCTTAGGGTCAAGAAGTTTTTTGTTTTTTTTTTGTTTTTTGTTTTTTGCTTTTTTTTTGCAGCACCGGGGATTGAACTCACAACCTCGCACCTGCCTTAAGTCACTGAGCCAAACTCCCGGCCCTGGTTTTTCGAGGCAGGGTCGCACTGTGTAGCTCAGGCCGGCCTTGTGCTCGCGTTGTAGCCCAAGCTGGCCTCGAACTCACAACGCTCCGCCTACCTCAGCCTCCCGAGTGCTGGGATTAAAGGCGTGCGCCACTATGCCCGGCTAGGGTCAAGAAGTTTTAATGGGAAGCTACAAAGGTATTGACTGAATTTTCATGTTCTCTGCAGTGGTCACTGGAAAGTTTTCACAGGGAATGAGTTGGCAGCTTTGTTTGGATGGTGGATGTTTGATTGCTGGAAAAAAAATAAATCAACAAATGCCAATGTGAAGAATGTTTATATGTTAGCCACCACTGTCTCTTCTAAAATTTTGAAGGCAATTGCACTTGCGGAAGGATTTCATTTTGAAGTAAGGATATTAACTACATGGTATTTTTCTAAACTTACATGTATTTATAGGCTAAAGACATCTTTCCAACCAGACTGATTTCCATAGATTTCATTTATAATTCCCTCACTTTTACTAATTCTGTTCAAACTTCCTTACTATTTTTGATAATTTAAACATCTGAGCCAAATTCACTTCGTGTGTGAATTTTTGACTAAGATATTCTTCAAAAGTTACTTCAGCAGCCAGGCATGATGATGAACGCCTGTAATACAAGCACTTGGGAGGTTAACATAAGAGGATTGCTGTGAGTACGAGGCCGGACTGGTCTGCAAAGTGAGTTCAAGGCCAGACTGAACTGCATAGTGAAATCCTGTCTCAAAAAGGACCAAAAACAAAACAAAACAAAAGGCGAGAGGTTGTGACTTTGATCCTCGGTAACAAACAAACAAACAAAAAAGACCTAGTGAGTCCTCATCCAAAGACAAGTAGCATCTCAGCCCAGATAAGTAAGAACCTCAGGCAGATAAGTTGACCATTTTCGCATCCATGTGGATTAATTAATGTCTATTAAGTTGCTTTTTCTCTGCCATCTTTACCAAATATCAAAGTGTCATTCCTGGGCATTTTTCTTGAGCTGTATTCAAGCTATAGATCTTAACACTAATTGACAGAGTAAAAGAAAATTGTACTTGTCTTTGTGAAACAGATTTCAAATTTTCAACTCTCAAAACAAAATGTTTTGAGAAAAATGAAAGAAAATGTTAGATATTAAATTTGCTCAAGTCTAATTATAATAGTTAATGTTTTCTTTATATCTATAGCAAGAAAATGCATTACAAGCACAAAAGAAAAAAGAACTCTAAAACCAGTGTATTATAAAATTTTGTTGTTGTTGGCAGTACTTTTCTTGGCCTTTTATTTTTATTTTTTGATGAGGGAGTAGAGAAGTGAATTAGGAAACTGTAGGGCATGTCTTTAAAGTGAATAGTAGTTCATCAAATGAAACATCCTCGCATCTAATTATTCAGAAAAACTTGAGTGACTATCTTGGTGCCTTTATTTAGGCCTCAGTGTCATGGAAAGGTTCACTTGGTTCAAGTATCATCAAAAATGTAGTGACTTTTGATTACTTAAGGAGACTAAATCATAAACAGTTTAAAATAGTGGTTGTAATGTATTTTAAAGGGCAGTTTTTGAGAAGCAGTGTTATTGAACCCTGCCTCTATCTCTTACACATAGCACCTTGGGCAAATTTACTTGACCCCTGAGCCACAGTTTCGGAAAGTGTTCATGAGTATTAGAAAAGATGATGTAAAGCACCTGTTATAGTACTTTAAAAATGATAGATAATAACATATATATATCACTTTGTAATTGTTTTCATCATCACTTAGAAATATTGGATTATATTTTATGTACATCATCTTTTATTATGTTGTGTAAATAGTAGGTCATTGGTAGTGCCAATGTGTGAATTTACAGCACTTTATTACTGATTGGTCTGTCATTATACAACGTTTGTAGACCAAAGACCAAAACAGTAGATTATTATATGATTGTTATATGCTTTTCGTGATAAATTTTTCTCTAACGTGTGGTTATGACAGAGTGGCTTCCTCTGCATTTTAGGAAACATTACCAGGTTTTAAATGGATTGGAAGTAGGATAAAAAACCTCCTGGAAAATGGGAAAGAGGTCCTTTTTGCATTTGAAGAGTCTATTGGTATGTAATAAATATTAAACATTTTGAAATTCAATTGAGAGCATTTTTTGAGGTTTTATATTTTGAGTTGTAACTGCAGAAAACTCAGAAATATGGAGTGTTTTTCCCATAACACAAAGAAAAACCTAAAGGCTTTCTGAATATGTTCAGTATTAATGGGTTTCATTTATTTCTAGGCTATTAAATTCACTTATTCTTCTGAGTAAATGTAAAACTTCTAAAATCATAGGCTTATATTTTTCCCTTTTCTAAAGATAATTTTTAATCCTCAGGTTTTCTGTGTGGAACTTCAGTGTTGGATAAAGATGGGGTGAGTGCAGCCGTTGTTGTTGCTGAGATGGCATCTTATCTGGAAGCCATGAATATAACATTGAATGAGCAACTGATTAAGGTTTATGAAAAGTAAGTTCTGTTATACACATACTAGATCAATCTTTCTTTTTTGTTGTAATTTGGGTCTTACCCTTAGTTTTCTAAATTTGTTTTTTGAAGATTAGTTCATCTTTTTTTAAAAAAGTATTAAATTGTCTGAATTAGGGACTACCACTTCTTAGTTATCTGAAATCTGACCTTAGCACTTTAAATTTTTGTGCAGATATGGTTATCATATGTCAAAAACTTCATATTTCTTATGTTATGATCCACCCACCATCAAAAATATATTTGAAAGACTTCGCAATTTTGATTCTCCAAAGGAATATCCAAAATTTTGTGGCGCATTTACTATATTGCATATACGGGATGTTACCACTGGATATGACAGCAGCCAGCCTAATAAGAAATCAGTAAGTACCTATTGTTTTTTCAAAGAATGAAGAAAATTTAATGGCTAGAAAGCCTAGAGTCTGGACAGGTTTCATTTGAGGCCCAATCCAATTTCCTTATGTTTACTAGTTTAAAGATTATAATTTAGGAACAATCAGAAATGAAAAAAATGCATAGGTAAAGGTACTGGGGGTGAGGGAAGAGTAGGAGCTTCCATGCCCTCTTTGGGCATAACCACCCTCCCAGCAAGTCCATGTACTTGGTATTAGAAATACCTAATTTTTTTGAATTTTTAGTATTTATTGAGTGTTTGTAAAGAAGCATCAAAATTTTCAACACAGACTATTTTTTGGTATACAAAGTCTAAAAAATAACAACATACATAAATTCCTATATGAACTACAATGAAATATGACCAAAAGGACTCTACAACAAAAATAATCTTTACTTCAGTTATCACACCTAAGGCAGTCTTCACACATGACAACAGCAAGTTCCATACACACAAATGGCCTACACTGACAGCACATGTGTTTTGCTTTTCTAGCCTTTTTGTTGGACATACTTGACATCTTGCTGGTCTTGCTGTTCTGGCAGGTGATATTAAATTTTACCATCTGTAGTTAATGGCAGTATAAAATATCATTGAATTATTAAATTCTTAATATGTATTGCACATTTAGAGTAAACATCAACATTTTTACATTAGCTGTGTGCCTGCTTACAAATCTAAAAAATAACATCAGAAATAAATTCCTATATGGACTATTTCCTGTATGAAAATACCAATAGAACTCTACAACAAAAATAATCTTTGCTTTAACTGTCAAACCTCAGGCAGACTTCACACATAACAGCTGCATGCTCCATGTACATGTCTCGCTTCCACTGACAGCACATGCCCTTAGCCTTCCTTTCCTATGTGGCAAGCCATTCTTGTCACCTCTCTTGTCTTCTTGGGTTTTTTTTAAAATGTGGTTTCCCTTATTTAATTAATTAAGTTTATTGGTGCATTTTAGGTATACATAATGATCATATTCATCATAGAAATATGCTTTCCAAGATAGTGACTACAACTTTTTTTTTTTTTTTTTTTTTTTGAGACAGGATCTCACTGTATAGTTCAGGCTAGCTTTGAACTCACTGTGTAGCCCAGGCTGGCCTTAAATTCATGGCAGCCCTTCTGCTTCAGCCTCCTGAGTACCAAGATTATTTTTGTTTTGTTTTTTGGTTTCTTTCCTCACTGTGTAGTCCATGCTGGCCTTGAACTGGCAGTGATCCTCCTCCCACAGCCTCCCAAGTGCTGGAATTACAGGTGTGCACCACCACGCCCAGCTGAAAGTATCTAATTCATTTGAAGTTTTTCACAATCAGTAATAATTTATGCCATAGCAAAATAGCGGAACTTCAGGCCTGTTTTTTTGAGGTTAAAACTCATTGTTTTTCTCCAGAGTAGTTTTAAATCCACTAGCTAGTATCTCTGACTCTAATCTTCATCACTCCCCAGATAACCATCTGTACCACCCTGGGGTAAGGGTATACAGGAAGAGAAAAAGAGACAGAAAAAGGAGAGAGACAGAAAATATGTGCTAATGCTAAGTAATGTTGAAAATAAGTCCTAAAAGCCTGTAATTTCAAACTCACACATCTTTCTAATTTTCACTCTCCTTTCCAGTTTTACTCCCTATTCCTGTAGCCAAACAGAACAACCTATAGTTCCTTTCATACCATACCTATTTTTATTTGTGTTTCCCTTCTCATTTGCAAAAGCTCTATTTCCATTTTTTTATTCAATTCTTTTTTTCCTCAAAATCCCATTTCCCTTTCTGCCCTTCCCCTCCCCTCATCTCTTGCTCCCCTTCCCATTTGAAGAAGTTCTTCTTACTTCCTAATATCTTTCCTCTATTTTAATCGTTATTTGTATTTGGGTTTCTCACAGAAGAAAAACAAGGATATATTTAAACTTGTGTGTTTTATTTATTTCACTTGGGGTTATGCTTTCAAGGTGCACCCATTTACATAAAAATTTCTCAAGTTTGTCTTTATGGTAGAGTAGTACTCCATTATATACAGATACATTTTCTTTATTTATTCATCTGTTGATGGGCATATGGGCTGTTTCCAAGATTTAACTATTATAAATTGTGCTATAAACATCGATGTCTTGGTTACTTTTCCCTTGTTGCTGAGACAAAACACTTGACACCCAAAATTAGGGAAGGAAAGGTTTATTTAGCTTATAGTTTTTGGAGGCTTCAGTCCATAATCAGTTGGTTCCAAGGCAGAGTGGCATGGCACTAAGGCAACACTTCAAGGCAGCAGCCCAGCAAAAGCCGCCAGAGTAAAAGGGGCAAGAGCAAGCCTCTTCTCCTCCCTTATATTGTACACAGGACACCCCTCCCCACCCCAGGGTGGGTGTAGCATTCACAAATCTCCTTGCCCTGCTTTGCACAAGATGAGGATGTTTACAAAGTAAGACCCCTGGCCCTCTGCTGAGTCTCTCAGTTAAACTTCTGACCTTCTCAAATTGACACAATGACCAGGTAACTGCTGGTGCTCTACACCCCAGGATGTAGAGCTGCTGAGTTACTTAATTAAGCTTCTAGACTTCTCAAGTTGACACAATGTATAAACCATAACAATGGGTATGTATGTATCACAGTGTTATGATGACTTGGACTCTTTTGGGAAGATACCTAGAAGGGGAATAGCTAGATCCAGTGGAGCCTCTAATTTTTTGTTTGTTTGTTTGCTTCTTTGTTTCTTTGTTTGAGACAGATTCTGCTATGTAACTCTGGCTGCCTTAAATTTACTGTATGGCCCAGGCTGGCCTTGAACTTATAGTGGATTCTCCTGCCTCAACCTCCCAAGCAGTTTTGTTTTTTGAAGAATCTCCATACTGATTTCCATAGTAGTTGTACTTATTTACACTCCCACTCCCTGCCACACACAGCCTTGCCAGCATTTGTTATTGGTTGATTTCTTGATGATAGCCATCATCAAGATAGAATGAGACAGAAAAAAAAACTGTGAGTTGGAATCTCAGTGTTATTTTAATTACATTTCTTGAGTGGCCAGTAATGTGGAGTATTTTTTTCATGTATTTGTTAGCCATTTGTACTTCTTTATCTGAGAAGTGTCTGTTCATTTCAGATGCCCATTTTTAGATTTTATCTTTAAATTTGGGGAGGTGTCTAATTTTTTTGAGTTCTTTATTTACTCTAGAAGAGTAGCTGGCAAAATTTCTTTCCCATTCTGCTTATCTCCGCTGTGAGCATTTTGGACAGAGCAGGTAGATCTGGCTTCCACTTCTTGTTTTACCACTTTGCTAATGTCTTAAGCAGGTCATTTACTTTCTTTGAGCCTTGTCCAGATTTTGGCAGTAATTTTTTTAAATTTTTTTTTTTTAGCAGTAATACTGACTTAACAGGATTGTTGTTGAAGCCCAGAGATGATGTATGTATGTAGTCCAGTGCCTAGATTATTAGAAGGGTTCATATACATGATATGTTTATTAATTGTTATATAGGTAATCTTTGTGTTTTACAATTTTTAAAATTTTCGTTCATTTTTTGGTACTGGGAATTGAACCCAGGGCCTTTACACTGAATCCATAGCCCTTTTAAAATTTTTTATTTCGAGCCAGAGCTCACTAAGTTTCCCAGGCTGGGCTCAAATTTATGATCCTCTAGCCTCAGCCTCTTAAGAGTGCTGGGATTATAGACTGTGCCATCACACTTGCTTTAAAATGTTTTTTAATTGTGGTTAAAAACACATAGAATTTACTGTTTTATCCATTTTTAAACATACAATTCACTAGTGATAAGTGTATTCTTATTGTACAACAGCTCTCTAGAACTTTTTCATTTCACTAAACTGAACCTCTTTACTCATATTAAACAACTTCCAATTCCCATTCCCCTAAACCCTGCCAGCCACCATTCTAATTTTTATTTCTATGAATTAGACTACTTAGATATGTCAGAGAAGTAAAATATATTTTACAGTTCTTAAAAATGAGTAAGATACCATGAGTAATTAAACTGTTATTGTAATTTTGCATAGGTACTACCTGTGAGTAAAAACAGCCAAATGATTACATTTACTTTTCAAAATGGTTGTGTTGCTACTCTTCGGACAAGTGGGACAGAACCAAAGATAAAGTATTATGCAGAGATGTGTGCACCACCTGACCAGAGGTAAGAGTAGATTTTTAGACATATATATAAAAGCTTTGTTTATGTATAACTTACATAAGATAGAGTTCACTCACTTGAAATGTACAGTTCACTGGTTTTCAGTGTGCCCAATTTGTGTCACCATCACTATAATTTTTAACATTTTCATCATCCCCAAAATGAGCCCATACCCACTAGAAATCATTTCTCATTTCCTTCCTTCAAAGCACTAAGTAACCACCAATATACTATTTTCTTTATAAATTTTCTTATTCTAGACATTTCTTACAAATATATGACTGGAATATTTTACTTAACATAATGTTTTTGTATTTCTACTTTATTCCTTTTTTTAAAAAAAGTCTTTATTGTCTTAAAATATTCTATTGCATAGATACCCCATCCTTTTAATCTATTCATTAGTCAGTGGACATTCAGGTTATTTACATTTGTTGGTTTTTACATTATGATCATTCATGAAGAAGTGTTTATGTGTGGACATACACGTTTTCATTTTTTATATAAATAGATACATAACTAGGAGTGGAATTGCTGGGTAATATAATAACTTACATGATAAAATGTTTAAATTTTGAGGTCCTTCCAGATTATTTCTAAAGAAGCTACATCATTTGAAAATTAAATTTCTATTCTTAAAAAGACTCACTGATCTTTAACTACTATATGATGAACATAAAGAAATAAACAGTAGCTGGGCTGGAAATGTAGCTCAGTGGTAGAGCACTTACTAAGTGTTCCTGAGATTCTGGGTTTGATCCTCAGCACTGAAAGAAATGATTAGCAAATGATTTGTATTTATTGCCAAATATTTCTTTTCTGTGTCTGGTATAGTTTGACATAAACTTTTTAGTTCACTTCCTTGAGTATGTTGTGACTAAATTAATCACAAATTATTGTTTATTGTTACATATATATATCCAAGGGCTACTTATACTTATTAAAAGTAGTACCTCCTATAATGTTATCTTTCACCAATATATTTTTGGGAAGAAGTTTTATTGTTTTTTTATGGAGCTTTTTGTTTTTTTGAGTTTTTGGTTTTGTTTTGTTTTGGTATTGGGATTTGAACCCAAGCCTTCACCCTGAACTATATCCTTAGCCCTTTTTTTATTTTAAGATGGGTCTTCACTAAATTGCTAAATTGCCCAAGCTGGGCTCAAATTTGTGATCTTCCCACTTCAGCCTCCAAGAATGCTGAGATTACAGGCATGTACCACCATGCCCAATGGGAAGGAAATTTCTTGAAATTGCTTTCAGAACCCAACCAGAATATATTATTTTGTATTTCCTCATATTTTTACAGTAAGATTTTGTTTACATTAGGGGAAAAAAACAACCCAAAGTTATGTAGAGCAGACTTTCAAGTTAAGCAAGTTAAGGCCAGGCATGATGGCACACACCTGTAATCCCAGCACTTGGGAGGCTGAGACAGGAGGATCAATGTGAGTTTGAGGCCAGCCTGGGTTACAATGTGAGTTCAAGGTCAGCCTGAACTGCCTAGTGAAACCCTTTCTCAAAACTACAAAAAAATAAATAAATAAATAACAAAAGAAAAACTCAAGCAAGTTCAGTAATGCTATATTTGTTTAAAACAAAAGATGATTGTTAAAGTAATGAGAACTGATTTGTTTTGTAAGTTATAAAATGACCTATAGGCAATTTATTTTTTTATAAAACCTAACAAAATAAAACAGAATAAAGCCAATTATAACAAAACAGTGAAAGTGGTACAGAACTTCAAAACCAGGATAATAGGAAGTCGACAATGGCTACCATAGTATATCTTGTTACCTTCACAATAGTTGTTCATACCATCAGACATAGTAAAATCAAATAAAACAACAGAATAAATCTAATCATGACAGAACATTAAATAAAACAAAACAATAAATTGGAACAAAACTAAACAGTGAGAACAATATTGAATTTCAAAAACAAGATAGAAGGAAATCCCCCATATTTGCTATATTGCATACTGTTATCCTCCTAATAGATGCTCAGACCTCCAGCCTTAGGCCCACAAAGTCAACAATACAAGCATTTAGTTGTTTTTGTACTTCAGTTGTATCAACCAGTGGGTTGCTTACAGGGGGATGGTGGTGGTGGTATTGATTCTCAGCCCACTCACCAGTTGTCTCACAGGAAAGGTGAACTGGCTTCTCTCTTCCTGGGCCCCACATGGTTTTTGCAGCTTACAGAAGGGCAAATTGGGTTCTTGTTGTACTCCTCCCAGACCCAGCATGGTTTCTGCCAACTTACAAGGGTGAACTGGCTTCTTTCTTCCTGGGCCCTGCTTGGTTTGCCCTATACGCAGTTTAAAAGAGGCTTTACTAGAAGTATGTTGGGTAATAGCAGCTCCTCAGTGGTGGTCTTGAGCACTTATTTGAAGTGAATAGTTACTTTTTTAGCATTTCATTCTTTTAATCACCCCTTCTCCTGCTACCTGAAAGATACATCACATTATCCCATGACATCAGTATTGACTATCTTTTAGAGTACTTCAGGAAGCATTTTTATCATAGTGAAACACTATTCATTGTACAAACCAAGTCTGTTGTTTCACAAAGGTGAAAAAAGAAATCAGGCAAAAAGGAATTTAAAGGAGAAATGTTTATTTGAAGTGTTAGAAGAACAAAAAGGGCACCTGGTAGCTGCGAAGGGCCTCAGAAAGTGGAGTGCCACATGATCCCTCAGTCCAGAACTTTTTATGAATAAGCAGAGCATGGGAATTGCTCACTTGGCAAGCAACTGTCCATCACACATGGCTATAGATTTAGAATGACCACTTGGAACTCAGTCTCTCTAAACTAGTTACTTAGCATGCAGAGTTTAAAGGAAACCAATTTTAAAAGAAAATTGGTTATTGTGTATTTTTAAATTCCTCCAGATTTGGCCCTTAATGTAGGGAGGGGTTGCATTCCATGTTGCCTGAGGAACTCCTTTCTTCGTCGGAAGTTCCAGTTTTACTGCCTATTTTCAATTCTTATCAGTGTGACTGACCACCCAGCTCTACCTCAGCCCCCTTTTTTCCCCTCTAGCTAGCTGCCTATTCATAAACTAATTAACTAAACAGTCAGTTACATTCCCTCCTCTGAAGAATCCCTAACTGCTATTAGGGAAGATAGGCAAAGATTGATGTAGCCTTTTCCTGCTGGAAGTGTTGGTGTAAGAGGCTGGCAGTCAGAGATATTCTCCAGAGAGCTAATCTAAGTGTCTCTTGATAGAGGTTGTGTTAGTGGTCAGCAATTATGGACTTTCTTCAAAGTGTTGCTGTAATGGACCCCAGTGACAGGAATCTGGCCCATTCATCATTGGCTATATCCACATGACCATTTGGAGTTTGACTGTCTCTAGAAGAGAAGAAACAAATTTTCCAAGAGATTAATAATATATGACCCAAATATAACCAAAATGAAAAGATAGATTGGGGTAAGGGATGGAGCCAAGTCCAGACACTGTTCTTAATTAAGAAATTGGAGTAGGGATTGTAACCGGCTGGGTTCTAGACTTGTCTGCTCATGGTTATTTATGAATCTGATATTTTATTTTATACTCTTCAGGTATTTTTTCTGGTGTAAATTATTT